>WWPM01004818.1:0-15865 GCA_023279145.1 Glomeris maerens | reverse complement strand
CGCTCGGCCTCGTTCAAGCTCACCCACTTCTTGGCGCGCTCCTCGCGGAACTGGGCCACATCGTCCGACCA
Organism: Glomeris maerens; assembly: GCA_023279145.1. Taxonomy (NCBI): domain Eukaryota; kingdom Metazoa; phylum Arthropoda; class Diplopoda; order Glomerida; family Glomeridae; genus Glomeris; species Glomeris maerens. Next base: position 15,794 of record WWPM01004818.1, on the reverse strand, counting down.
CCACTGGAATTCCTTATCACTGGTGATACGTGAGCTGTGCAAGGTCTCCAGCTTGGGCAGGAGCGGTGCGAAGTTGCCGTAGGCGGTGTGCGGCACCGATGCGATGCGGGTCCAGGGCAGTGCGTTGTCGTAGGTGCTTTCACCGTACTCACTGGCGTCGACCGACACCGGGAACGAGATGTCGGGCACCACGCCCTTGTTCTGCGTCGAACCACCACTGACGCGGAAGAACTGGGCGATGGTCAACTTGACCTGGCCGAAACGCGTTTCCTCGGCGGCGGGCCAGCGGTCGAGATCGACCAGATTCTGCACGGTGCCCTTGCCGAAGCTGGTTTCACCGATGATCAAGCCGCGACCATAATCCTGGATCGCGCCGGCAAATATCTCGGACGCCGAGGCCGAGCCACGGTTGATCAGCACCGCCAGAGGGCCTTCCCAGGCGATGCCGTTGTCGCTGTCGCCTTTGACGGCAACGCGGCCACCGGATTCGCGCACCTGCACGACCGGGCCATGGTCGATGAACAGACCGGTCAGCTCGATGGCTTCGTCGAGCGAACCGCCACCGTTGTTGCGCAGATCCAGGACAACGCCGTCGACCTTCTCCGCGCGCAGCGTGGTCAGCAGCTTGGCCACATCGCGCGTGGCCGAGGCATAGTCGGCGCTGTTCTTGCGACGGCCTTCAAAATCCTGGTAGAAGCCGGGCAGTTCGATCACGCCGATGCGCTGCTGCGGTGCACCGTTGATGGCGGGAATGGTGATGACCTTCGACTTGGCGGCCTGGTCTTCCAGGCGCACCTTGTCGCGCACCAGCACGATGCGCTGCGGCTCACTGTCAAGCGTGGATTCGGCCGGGATCACATCCAGGCGCACCTTGGTGCCCTTGGCGCCGCGGATCTTGGCGACGACATCGTCGATACGCCAACCGATCACGTCTTCCATCGCACCGCTGTCGCCTTGACCCACGCCGACGACGCGGTCACCGGGCTTGAGCTTGTTGGAATTGCCAGCCGGACCGCCAGGCACGATCTCGCGGATCGCAACCACATCGTCCTGCTTCTGCAGGACCGCACCGATGCCTTCGAGCGAGAGCGACATCGACACGTTGAAGTTGTCGGCAGTCTTGGGCGTGAAGTAATCGGTGTGCGGGTCGACCGAATTGGCGTAGCTGTTGAGGAAGGTCTGGAAGACGTCCTCGCCCTTAAGCTCGGCAATCGACTTGCCCATGTTGGCGTAGCGCTTGTCGAGCGTCTTGCGGATGTCATCGGGCTTCTTGCCGGCAAGCTTCAAACGCAGCCAGTCATTGCGCACCGACTGCCGCCACAGCGTATCGAGTGCGGCATCGTCGACGGCCCACGGCGCGTGCTCGCGGTCGTACTCGTAGCGGTCGCTACCGGTGAAATCGAAAATATCCTGTTCGAGCAGCTCGCGCGCGTAGGTCACGCGCTGATCCACGCGCTGCTTGTAGGCGGCGAAGATCGCATAGGCCGGATCGAGGTCGCCGCTCTTGATGGCGTCATCGAATTTCAGCTTGTAGCTATCGAACCCGGCGACGTCCTGCGCGGTCAGGAACTGCTTGCCGCCATCGAGCGCTTCCAGATAGCGCTTGTAGATGTCGGCCGACAGGGTGTCGTCGAGCGCCACCGGGCGATAGGCATAACGACTGTCGGAGAGCAGCCCGTACACCAGTTTGGCGGCGGTGGTCTGGTCGGTGGTCGGTGCGCGCGGCAGCGGCGACGGTTCCACCGACTTGATCAGGCTCGGCTTGTCGTACTGCGACAATTCGGCCTGAGTGGCCTTCTTGTCGACGCTGTCGGATGACTGCGCGAGCAATGCCAGCGGTGTGGTCAGCAGGAAAGCGAATAACGTGGTCTTGGCATTCATCGCGGGGCTCGCGGCCGGGAGCGGCCTGATCTTTGGTGCGGGGGGTGTCGGACGCAGGACGGCAGAAGCCAATTGCATGTACCGACAGCATGGACCGGAGTTCGACAGCCCCACAGTGCCGAAAGTTGCAGTGGCTGTCACCCCACCAGGGGCGGGAAAAAGTGTGCCACGGCGTGTACTAACGCCCGTTCATCCGAAAACGTTCAGCTGAGCGTCGGCTAGCCGTTACGTGGACGTTAGGCGGAGAAAGACACCCGAACCGCCGCACAGCAGGCAACCGTACAGACATCGAGTTTGGATCAGCTGGCGGCAACCACGCCAGCCGCGATCGCCGAGCGGTCGGCGTGATAGGACGAACGCACCAGTGGACCGGAAGCGACGTGGGTGAAGCCCAGCGCCATGCCATAGACCTCAAGTTCCTTGAACTCGTCCGGGGGCCAGTAGCGCAGCACCGGGTGGTGGTGGGCACTGGGCTGCAGGTACTGGCCGATGGTGACCATGTCGACGTCGTGCGCGCGCAGGTCGCGCAGGGTGGCCTGCACCTGCGCCATGGTCTCGCCCAGGCCGAGCATGATGCCGCTCTTGGTGGCCACCTCCGGGTGCTGCGCCTTGAACTTCCGCAGCAGGGTCAGCGACCACTGGTAGTCGGCACCCGGGCGGACGTTGCGGTACAGGTCCGGCACGGTTTCGACATTATGGTTGAACACGTCCGGCGGGCTGGTGGCCAGGATATCCAGCGCGCGCTCCATGCGCCCCTTGCCGCGAAAGTCGGGCGTGAGCACCTCGATCCGGGTCTTCGGGCTGTGCTCGCGGATGGCTTTGATGCAGTCGACGAAGTGCTGGGCACCGCCGTCGCGCAGATCGTCGCGATCGACACTGGTGACCACCACGTACTTCAGGCCCATGTCGGCAACGGTGGTGGCTAGATTCAGCGGCTCACCGGCATCGGGCGGCTTGGGGCGGCCGTGGGCAACATCGCAGAAACTGCAACGGCGGGTGCAAACCTCGCCGAGAATCATGAAGGTCGCGGTGCCGTGGCCGAAGCACTCGTGGATGTTCGGGCAACTGGCTTCCTCGCAGACCGTGACCAGGCGGTTCTCGCGCAGCCTGGCCTTGAGCTGCTGCACCGAATTACCCGACGGAATGCGCACGCGGATCCACGACGGCTTGCGCAGCAACGGCGCATCGGCGAACTGCACCGGCGAGCGCGCGATCTTGTCGCCCGCCACCTGTTTCACCCCTTCCTGGAGCGGAGCGGCGTTGCCGCTGACCATGGCGAGCGGGATGGACTTGGCGGTGGATTCGGTCATGACGGGAAACGGTCTCTGCGGTGTCTGCCCTCTCCAACGCCGGGAGAAGGAAAAGCATGAAGCCCTCCCGCTGGCGCGAGAAGGAAAAACATCAGCCCCCGCTCGCGGGAGAAGGGGAAATCCAGGAAGGCGGCGATGCCGGTTCGACCGGGAACCCGAACTGGCGAGCCACATGCCCGATCAGCACCGGCTTGACCGCGTCCAGCCCCGAAGGGCCGCCCAAGTCTAGCATCGAGGTCACTTTCAGCCCTTGGTAGCCGCACGGGTTGATGCGCGCGAACGGCTCCAGATCCATGGCGACGTTGAAGGCCAGGCCGTGGAAGGTGCAGCCGCGGCGCACGCGGATGCCGAGCGCGCCGATCTTGGCTGCGTTCACGTAAACGCCGGGCGCGCCTTCGCGGCGCTGCGCATGGATGTTCCAGTCGGCCAGGGTGTCGATCATCGCCTGCTCGATCCGCTGGACGTAGTCCTTGACCCCGACCTTGAGCCGCTTCAGGTCCAGCAGCGGGTACAGCACGATCTGGCCGGGGCCGTGGTAGGTCACCTGGCCGCCGCGATCGACGTGCAGTACCGGGATATCACCGGGAAACAGCACGTGCTCGTCCTTGCCGGCCTGACCGAGGGTGAACACCGGGTCGTGCTCGACCAGCCACAGTTCGTCGGGCGTGCCGGCCGTACGGGCATCGGTGAAGGCCTGCATCGCGCGCCAGACGGGCTCGTAGGCACGGCGGCCCAGGTCGCGAACCCAGGCCGAAGCCACAGCACCCTCGCCTTCAAGAAGGTCCACGGCAGCTACAGCGTCCACTTCACTTCCGGATGCTCCCGCAGCACCGCGTGCGCCAGGTCGTACTGCTCGCGGCTCGCGGCGCGGAAGCTGATGCGCACCGACACGTAGCGGCCATTGCTGGAGTGCTTCCAACTGACCGATTCGTTGACGACTTCGATACCGGCACCCAGCAATAACGTCGGCAGCACCGTTTCCAGATTCCTTTCGGCCGTCCCCATGGCGCTGAGCTCGAAGGTGCCGGGAAACTGAAAGCCGTGATCGGGGTGGTCGGATTTGATTTCCATGCGGCGATTATGGGTGCAGGGGGGGGCGAACCCAAGCCTGCGCACCCGGCATTGGCCGGGATGCCGGCCAGGACGAGGAAACCAAGAAGCCGGCTTTCGCCGGCTTCTCTCTGCTGCACCTCAGGTGTCGATTACTCCGACTCCCACCACATCCACAGCTCGTCCCATAGGCGCTTGAAGAAACCGCCCTGCTCGACCGCGTTGATCGCCACCAGCGGATGCTGCGAGATCACCTTGCCGTCCAGCATCACCCTCACCGTGCCGATCTTCTGGCCCTGGGCAATCGGCGCGACCAGGGTCTTGGGCACGTCCATCATCGGCTTGAGCTGGTTGTATTTGCCGCGCGGCACGATCACCAGCAGCGGCTCGGTGACGCCGAGCTGGACTTCGTCGGCGGCGCCCTTCCACACCCGCTGCCTGGCGATCTGCTTGTTGGCATCGTAGAGCTTGTGCGTCTCGAAGAAACGGAAGCCCCAGTTCAACAATGCCTGCGAATCGACCGCGCGCTGGTTCTCGCTGCTCGACCCCATCACCACCGAGATCAGGCGCTGCTCGCCGCGCAGGGCCGAGGCCATCAGGCAATAACCGGCATTGGAGTGATGACCGGTCTTGATGCCGTCCACCGACGGATCACGCCACAGCAGCAGGTTGCGGTTGGGCTGGGTGATCGGGCCGACCGTGAATTCCTTGATCTTGTTGTACGAGTACGCGACCGGGTAATCGTGAATCAACGCGCGGCCCAGCAGGGCCAGATCGTGCGCGGTGGAATAGTGTCCTTGTGCCGACAGGCCGTGCGGATTGACGAAGTGGGAGCCCTTCATGCCGATGCGCGCGGCGTGCTGGTTCATCAGCCCGGCGAAGGCATCGGTGGAGCCGGCGACGTGTTCGGCCAGGGCGATCGCGGCATCGTTGCCGGACTGCACCACCATGCCCTTCTCCATCTGCACCAGCGGCGCGGTCTTGTTGACCTCGAAACCAGAGTAGCTGCCATCGGTGCCGGCGCCACCGGTGCGCCAGGCGTTCTCGGTCATCATCACCTGGTCGGTATCCTTGACCTTGCCGGCGGCGAGTTCGGCGGCAATGACGTAGCTGGTCATCACCTTGGTGATGCTGGCCGGTTCTACGCGCTGGTCGTAATTCTCGCCAGCCAGAACGTTGCCGCTGGCGGCGTCCATCAGCACCCATGCCTTGGCGGCGATCTGCGGCGGCGGCGGCACCGGCAGCGATTGGCTGGTGACCGATATCGCGGGCGCAACGTGCGGCTGCGGTGGCGCCTGCGCGATGGTCAAGCCAGCCACCAGCGTGGTGACCGCGGCGGCGGCGCTGGCGAGAGCGGGTAATTTCATTGTTTCAATGGCTCCGGAGGCCGGCGACGTGCCGGCCAGTGTCTAAAGGGTGGAATTCTAGTCGCGCACGCGCTGCGGCTGACCGAAGCCAAGACCGGCGATACGGGCCACAAGTTCCGGTGCCTGCGCAGCCCGCAACGGCCCCACACGCAGGCGCCAGATGGTCTGGCCGTTGGTGCTGGCGTTACTGATCTGTGCGGTATCGATGCCGGCGCGGCGCAGCGCCGTCAGCGCGCGGTCGGCATTGGCCCGGGCGGTGAAGCTGGCAACCTGCAGGACCACGCTGTCATCGCCGGCGACAGGCGTCACCGCCACAGCCCGCGGAGCAGCCCCCACGCTGGCGGTGGCAAAAGCATTCCTCAATGTGACCGGTTTACCGTCCGCGATCTGCGCGCGCGGCGGCGCCTCGCCAGCGCGCACGCTGGCGACGGGCATCGCGGCGATCAGGCGGTCTATCGGCGTGCGCGTGGATGTGGGCGTGGATACGACGAGTGCGGATGTCGATGCAGGCAGGGGCGCTGGCATCGGCGGTGCGATCGCCGGCCGGGACGGCGCGGGGGCCGCGGTCGAGGCGAGTACGGGTCTGTTGTCGTCACCGGGCTGTAGCGCGCGAACTTCGACTCGGCCGGTGCCACGTGCGGTGATGTCGAGCTTGACCGCGGCTGCGTAGCTCAGGTCGATGATGCGACCGTCATGGAACGGGCCGCGATCGTTGATCCGGACCACCACCGACTTGCCGTTGTCGAGGTTGGTGACGCGTGCGAAGCTCGGTAACGGCAGCGTCTTGTGCGCGGCGGTGAAGGCATACATGTCGTACACCTCCAGGTTCGATGTACGGCGGCCGTGGAATTTCTGGCCGTAGTAGGAGGCCGTGCCCTGCTCGACGTAACCCACCGTGCTGTCGAGCACCTTGTATTGCTTGCCCAGGACCGAGTAACTCGAACGGTTGCCAACCGCCGAACGCGGCTCATTGGTCACTTCCGGTTCGGGAATCGCATCGACATCGGGCACGTAATCCGGCGTGCTGTCGGAGACGCCCGGCTTGTACAGGCCGCCGGCAGTGTAGTTGCCGCGCGTGCGCGGATCTTCCTGTGCCGGCGCATACGGCGACTTCCTCCTGCCCTTGCTGTCAGTCACGTGGCTGGGTTGGACGCCGCCCCGGTCGGGGGTACGAGTGGATGAGGGGGGAGTGCCCCCCTTCGGCGCAGTGCTCTTAGGCGCGCTGGCGCAGGCGGCCAAGCCCAGAGCCAGCACGGCACCGAGCGTTGAACGGACAAGGCTGCGATGCATGGCCGGATCCTATCGCGAGGGAACGACGACAGCGGCCGTGGTGGCGACGGGTTCGTTGGTACGGCCGGCAATGGCTTCGCTCAGCTGGTATACCGCCATCGCGTAATGTTTGGAGATGTTGTACCGAGTGATTGCGTAGTAGTTACGGAAACCGAACCAGTACTCCGCCCCCTCGACACCATCGAGCCTGACCACCGTGGCCGTCTGACCGGCCGGTACTGCGGTCAGCGGACGGAAGCCACGCGCAGCCAAGTCGCCCATCGAATAAACCGGATCCAGGTTTTCCGGCTCGATCGGCTTGGCATCGACGGCGGCAGTGGCGCGTACGGTGATCGGCCCGCCGCGCACCCAACCGCCCTTCTTGGCGAAGTAGTTGGCAATCGAGGCGAAGACATCGTCGAGGTTGTTGAACAGATCGCGCTTGCCGTCACCGTCGCCATCGACGGCGAACTCGCGGTAGCTCGACGGCATGAATTGCCCCCAACCCATCGCACCGGCATAGCTGCCCTTGAGCGCGGTGATGTCCAGCCCGGTTTCCTTGCCCAGCGCGAACAGCTGGCCCAGCTCACCGCGGAAGAACGCCTCGCGGCGGTTCTCGCGGTCGGCTTTGGCCGGATCGCCGCTGCGCGGATAGGCAAACGCCAGGGTGTACAGCGCATCGAGCACACGATAGCTGCCGGTGTTCTTACCGAAGCTGGTTTCCACGCCGATGATCGACACGATCACCTCGGCCGGTACGCCGTACTGGGCCTGGGCGCGATCAAGTTCGGCACGGTGCTGGGCAAGGAAGGCGCGACCGCCGTCGATGCGTGCGCGGGTGATGAAGATCGGCCGGTAGTCGCGCCACGGCTTGGCCTCGGCTGGCTTGGACATCGCGGCGATAATGCTGTCGCGGATCTCGGCGCGGTCTAGGACCGACTCGATGTAAGCCGGGTCGATCCGGTACTGCGCGGCGGTATCGCGCACGAAGGCCGCGCGAGCCTGCGGCAGTGCCTTGCGCTCATGCGGCTCCGGCAGCGCAGGCGTGCCGGGCACCGTGGTGGCCGGCACCGTGGCGACCGGGGCAGCGTGTTGGGTGGAAGCCAGTTGGAGGGCGGGCGCCGAAGCTTGGGTGGCGCAGCCGGCCAACGCGAACAGGAGCGCGCTGATCACGGCGCTACGGAGAGTGTGGCGTCGGGTCATCGCCGGGAGCGTAGCACGCAGTCAAGAAGGTCAAAACCGCGCACTCAGGGGCGACTGAACCGGGAGTCAGGTTCGGATACCGGAATGGGAAATGGGTGAAGCGCTCCCGCTCCCTGGCCACTTCGTGGCCTGTCCCTCTCCCACAAGGGGAGAGAGGGAATCAGCGCGCATACACCGGTCTGTGCGCCCGCACCGCCATCACCACCCCCAGCCCCGCCAGCAACGACACCGCCGACGTACCGCCATAACTGAGCAACGGCATCGGCACCCCCACCACCGGCAACAGGCCCGAAATCATGCCGCCGTTGACGATCACGTAGACACAGAACGCCAGGCCCAGCGCACCGGTGATCAAGCGCGAATAGCCATCGCGCGCTTCCGAGGCGATCCACAGGCAGCGGCCGATCACGAACAGGTACAAGGCCAGCACCGTGGCCACACCGATCCAGCCGAACTCCTCGCTGAGCACGGCGAAGATGAAGTCGGTGGTGTGCTCGGGCAGGTAGTTCAGATGCGACTGCGAGCCCTGCCCCCAACCCTTGCCGGTGAGCCCACCGGCACCGATGGCGATCTTGGATTGGATGATGTTCCAGCCGGTGCCGAGCGGGTCGGACTCGGGATTGAGAAAGGTCAGGATGCGGTCCTTCTGGTACGGCCGCAGCAGCCAGAACCAGGCCGCGGGCGCAATCGCGGCGACCGCGCCGAAGGCCATGCCGAACCACCACCACGGCAGCCCGGCCAGGTACAACGCGAACGCGCCACTGATCGCCACCAGCATCGCCGTACCGAAGTCCGGTTGCTTCAGGATCAGGCCGGTCGGTACCACGATCAGCAGGCAGGCGATCAACACCGTGCGAAACCGTGGGGGCAGCGACTGTCGGTCAAGGTACCAGGCCACCATCATCGGCAGGCTCAACTTGAGCAGTTCGGCCGGCTGCACGTAGACCACGCCTAGGTTGATCCAGTGACGACCGTGCTTACCGGTGCCGATCAGCAGCACCAGTATCAGCGGTATCAACGACAGTCCGAAAACCATCGGTGTCCAGTTGCGCAACTGGTTGGGCGCGATGCGCGACAAGGCCCACATCAGGCCCAGGCCGACCACGAAGAAAGCCCCCTGGCGAACGACCAGGCCGACGGCGTGGTCGGCGGCGCTGTAAAGCACGGCCAGGCCGATCACCATCAGGGCGAGGATGGCGCCCAGCAGCGGCAGGTCGAGCGTGCGCATGAAGCGCGTGAGCAGGTCGAACAGCCAGCGCAGAATCTGTCTCATCGGGTCGGGCCTGCGTCTTGGGCTTCGTCTTCTTCGGCTTCGGCTTCGTCTTCGTCTTGCTCCCCGTTCGCGGAAGAGTTGCTTGCCGCACCGGCTGCGATGGCAGTGGCCGATAGCCCGGCCGGTTGCGGCGGGCGCAGGTGCCTGGGATCGGTCGGCACCGGTTCGGGCTGCTTGCCCAGCAGCCAGGCGTCGAAAATCTTGCGTGCGATCGGCCCAGCGGTGCTGCCGCCGAAGCCGCCGTGCTCGACCGAGATCGCCACCACGATCGTCGGGTTGTCAGCCGGCGCGTAGCCGACGAACACCGCCTGGTCGCGCAGGTGGTAAGGCAACGAGTGCGGATCGAAGCTGATGTTGCCCTTGCGGCTGATCTTCTGCGCGGTGCCGGTCTTGCCGGCCATCCGGTAGGGTGCGCCCACGGCCATCACACGGCCGGTGCCGCCCGGCCCCATGGTTCCGATCATCCCCTCCTGCACGGCGCGCAGGTGGGCGGGATTGTCGGTGATGCGCGGCGGCGGCGGCTGCGGCAGCGGCGCCCACGGCGCCAGGTAACCGTCGCGGCGGTCCGCGACGATGTGCGGGCGAACCAGATGGCCGCCATTGGCGATGGCCGCCGTGCCGCGCGCAAGTTGCAGCACGGTCGCGATCCAATACCCTTGGCCGATACCGGCGTTGACGGTCTCGCCGGCATACCACGGCTCCTTGCTGCGCTTGCGCTTCCACTCCGGCGATGGCACCACGCCAGGCTTCTCGCCGAGCAGGTCGATGCCGGTCGGTTCGCCGAATCCATACTTGCGCATGTACTGGTCGAAGCGCTCGATCCCCATGTCGTAGGCGAGCTTGTAGTAATAGAAGTTCACCGAGGCGGAAATCGACTTGCGCAGATCGGTCCAGCCGGCACCGCCGTGGGCATCGCGCCAACCGCGGCGCTGACCGGGGATGTAGAACGTGCCGGTCGAGAACACCTTGTCCTCGGGGCGGCGCAGACCGCTGTCGAGGCCGGCCAGTGCGATCAGCGGCTTCACCGTCGACCCCGGCGGGCCGCCGCCGAGCACGTTGCGGTTGAACATCGGGCGCGAGGGATTGTCCATCAACGCACGGTAGTCGGCGTTGGAAATGCCGTTGACGAACAGATTGGGGTCGTAGCCAGGCAGGCTGACCATGCCCAGCACTTCGCCGGTACGCGGATCGAGCGCGACGGCCGAACCGTCCATGTCGCCGAAGGCGGTGACCATCGCCTGCTGCAGGTCCAGGTCGATGCTCAGGCGCAGGTCGGCGCCCGGCGTGGCCGGCACGTGGCCGACCTGGCGCATCGGCCGGCCGTCGACGTTGGTTTCGATCTGCTCGTAACCGACCTTGCCGCGCAATGCTTCTTCGTAATAGCGCTCCAGCCCGGTCTTGCCGATGTGGGTCAGCGCGGCACCGCTCTCGCCGAGCACCTTGAGGTCGTCGGCATCGATACGCGCGACATAACCGATCACATGCGAGAGCAGCTCGCCATACGGGTAACGGCGATTGAGGTAGGACACCAGATCGATGCCGGGATAGCGCCAGCGGTCGACGGCGAAGCGCGCGGCCTCTTCCTCGCTGACGCGCAGCTTCAGCGTGATCGGCTTGAAGCCACGGGTGGCGCGGCTTTCGTCCTCGAAACGGGTGATGTCCTCCGGGGTCAGCGAAATGACCTTGGACAGTTCCGGCAACCAGGTTGCGGTCTTGCCGGCCTCGAACGGGGTGACCTCGATACGGAACGCGGGCACGTTATCGGCCAGCATCCGCCCCTTGCGGTCGAGGATCAGCCCCCGCCCAGGTACCACCGGTCGCAGCTTCACGCGGTTGGCTTCCGAGCGCGTGGCGTAGTCGGCGTGCTCCCATACCTGCAAGCGGAAGTACCACAGCCCGAGCCCCAGCAGCGCAAACAACACACAGCTGAAGGCAATGGCCGAGCGAAAGCGGAACTCGTTGGCTTCGGCGGCGGTGTTCTTGAGGACGCGACGGCGCAGACTCATGGTCAACGCCCCCGCCACCGGCCCAGTCGCAGCGAATCCAAGCCCACGAACAACAGCGGCCACAGCATCATGCCGGTCAGCGGCGCCAGCCAGAACATGGCCGGCAGTGTCGGCTCGCCCACCACGATATGGATCGCGGCCGTGACGATGCGGTCATTGAGCAGCAGACCACCGATGGCCAGGGTCTGCTGCGACATCGGGAAAAAACGCAGGCGTGCGCGAAAGCGCTGCAGGATGTAGGCCATCACCACCAGCCGCAGCGCCTGTTCGCCAAACAGGCCGCCGTAGACCAGGTCACCGGCCAGGCCGATGAGGAAGGCCAGGCCCAGGCCGATGTAGTCGGGATCCTCGATCACCCAATAAGCCAGCACCAGGGCCAACCAGTAGGGGCGCAGCGGCTGTAGCCCAGGCGGCAGCGGCAGCAGACCCAGGATCAGCGCCACCACCAGACTCAGCGGCAACACCCATTGCGGACGGGCGCGAGTCATCGGTGCGGCTCCGTCGTCGGGGCGGGTTGCGGCGGCGGCGAAGGGGCGGCGGCCGGCGATGGCGCCGGGTTCGTCCCCGGAGCCACGGGGGCCTCAACCGGTCCTGGTCGCGTGGCGGCAGGCGCGACCGGCACCACGGCGGTGCCCTGCCCCACGGCGATGGCCGTGCCAGTCGGGGCATTGAAGGTGGTCGCGCCGGGCAGGGGACTGGGCTGATTGAGCAGCACCAGCACTTCGCGACCGCGATCGAGCTGTGCGGCCGGGGTGACTTCACCGATCAGGAAAGCACGGCTGTCGTCGGGACGCAGCGAGGCGATCGTCCCGACGGGAAAGCCCGGGGCGAAACGTCCGCCCAGGCCCGAGGTGACCAGCACGTCGCCAACCTTGATGTCACTCGACAGCGGCACGCTCGGTACGCGCAACAAGTCGCTACGGCCTTCGCCGTAGACCACCAGACGCACGCCATTGCGTGCCACCGCCACCGGAACGGCGTGGGAGGGGTCGGTCAGCAGCAGCACGTTGGCGTACATCGGTGTTACCGCGATGATCTGTCCAAACAGGCCACCCGCATCGATCACGCTCTGCCCGACCTGGACGCCATCGCGGCTGCCGGCATCGAGCACCAAGCGCTGCCGAGTTGGGTCGAGATCGATATCGAGCACCGGCGACAGTACTACATCGAGCTTGCTGCGCTCGGCGGCATCGAGCAGGCCGCGCAGACGGGCGTTATCGGCCGCCAGAGTCTGCAGTCGTGCCATCCGCGCCTGATTCAACATCAAATCGTTACGCAGGCGACGGTTCTCGGCGGTCAACCGGGTCAGCGTGCCGGCATCGTCGCTGATACGTTCAACCATTTGACCAGGCAAGCCGGCAACCATCCACAACGGCTGCACCAACAGCGTCGCCTGGCGCCGAACCTGACTCAGCCAACCACCACGGTGGTCGAGCATGATCAGGATCATCGCCAGGGCCAGGTAAGCCAGTAACTTCAACGTACCGGCGACGTCACCCGTGCGGGTTGCAGAGGGAGGACCGGCGTAGGAAGGCACGAGAGCGTCGGAATTTCGAGGGCGGGAATGGAAAGCGGTGTGAGGAGTATGAAGCGGTAACGGCACGCGGACACAGGCTGCGGGTAAAAGACCAGGCGGGGTACAGGTTGAACGTCCACATGGCCCGTCGCCTTGCGGCTGCCGGGCACGTTTCGCTCCTGTTCCCGCCTCCCGGCTTCCGTAATTGCCGCTTTTTCGCGCTTACTCCGGTGCGAAGAATTCGTTGCCGTGCATGTCCACCAGTTCCAGCGCGCGGCCACCACCACGCGCGACGCACGTCAGCGGATCGTCGGCAACTTGCACGTGCAGGCCGGTCTCCTCGCTGATCAGACGGTCCAGGTCGCGCAGCAGGGCGCCACCGCCGGTCAGGACAATGCCGCGCTCGGCGACGTCGGCGCACAGTTCCGGCGGGGTCTGCTCCAGCGCCAGCTTGATGGCCGAGACGATGCCGGCCAGCGGCTCGCGCAGCGCCTCCAGTACTTCGTTGGAGTTGATCATGATCATCTTCGGCACGCCCTCGGCGAGGTTGCGGCCGGAAACCTCGATCGAGGCCGCTTTGGTCTGCGGGTAGGCACAGCCGATCTCGATCTTGATGCGCTCGGAGGTTGCCTCGCCAATCAGGGTGCCGTAGGTGCGGCGCACGTAGCTGATGATCGATTCGTCGAAACGGTCACCGCCGATACGGACCGAGGCCGAGTAGACGATGCCGTTCAGTGCGATGACCGCCACTTCGGTGGTGCCGCCACCGATGTCCACGACCATCGAACCGCGCGCCTCGGTCACCGGCATGCCGGCACCGATGGCGGCCGCCATCGGCTCTTCGATGAGATACACCTCACGGGCGCCGGCCTCCTCGGCCGATTCCTTGATGGCGCGGCGCTCCACCTGGGTCGAACCGCAAGGTACGCACACCAGCACGCGCGGACTTGGCCGCAGGAAACGCGACTTGTGCACCTTGCGGATGAAATGCTTGAGCATTTCCTCGGTGTAGGTGAAGTCGGCGATGACGCCGTCCTTCATCGGGCGGATCGTGGTGATGTGGCCCGGGGTGCGCCCGAGCATCATCTTGGCCTCGCTGCCGACCGCCGCCACAGTGCGGTTGCCGCCGATCAGGCGGTCCTGGCGGACGGCGACCACCGAGGGTTCGTTCAGGACGATGCCCTGGCCGCGGACGTAGATGAGAGTGTTGGCCGTGCCCAGATCGATGGACAGGTCATTGGAAAACATGCCGCGAAACTTCTTGAACATCGAGGGATAGGCCGTCAAATGGGGGGCGCGATGGGTTCGCTAGCCTAACAACCGCCCCCCTTGCGAGCAAGGAGAAAACATGCACTTGCCGATGCTTCGTATTACCGCAGCTCACCTTGGAGGGTCGCAACCACAATCCAGGGCCGATGGCAGCCAAGGGGCATCGCACGATCCGGTTTCCGTCCTGCTGGCCGTCCGCGTTCCCAGCCGCTACCCTAGCGCCCGCGCGGCGCTCCGGCCGCTTTTTTCTTGGGGTATCGATCAATGTCGGCGCTGATCTGCGGCTCTCTGGCTTACGACACCATCATGGTGTTTCCCGACCAGTTCAAAAATCACATCCTGCCGGACAAGGTACACATTCTGAACGTGTCGTTCCTGGTGCCGCGCATGCGCCGCGAATTCGGCGGCTGCGCCGGCAACATCGCCTACAACCTGAAACTGCTCGGCGGTGATCCGATCCCGATGGCCACCGTGGGCCAGGACTTTGCCGCGTACCGTGAGCACTTCCAGCAGCAGGATATCAACCTGTCGCAGGTGAAGGAGATCGAAGCACTCTTCACGCCGCAGGCCTTCATCACCACCGACCACGACAACAACCAGATCACCGCATTCCATCCCGGCGCGATGATGCGCAGCCACGAGAACCACGTGCGCGATGTGAAGGGGGTGACGTTCGGCATCGTCAGCCCCGACGGCCGCGAAGGCATGCTGCAAAACGCCACTGAATTCGCCGAGCAAGGCATTCCCTTCATCTTCGATCCGGGGCAGGCGATGCCGCTGTTCAACGGCGAAGAACTGCGCCACTTCATCGAGCAGGCCAACTACGTCACCGTCAACGACTACGAATCCAACCTGCTGCAAGAGCGCACCGGCTGGAACGAGAACGACATCCTCGAGCGGGTCAAGGCCTACATCATCACCCGCGGTCCGAACGGCGCACTGATCCGAACGCCGGAAAAAACCTTAGATATTCCGCCAGCGCACGAGCGCCGCGTCACCGACCCGACCGGCTGCGGCGATGCGTTCCGCGCCGGCCTGATCTTCGGCATCGAGAAGGGCTACGACTGGCTGACCATCGGCCGCATGGGCAACCTGATGGGCGCGCTCAAGGTCGAACACCCGGGCACGCAGAACCAGCGCTTTGATTACGACGAATTCAACGAACAGTTCAAGCAGCAGTTCGGATATTCGCTGTAATCCGCTTCCGATCCCTCTCCTGCACGCAGGGGAGGGATCACATCATGTGTGCCAGCCACAGCAGTTCCGGCGCTGCCAGACGCTCGAACTCCTTGTAGCGCATGCGCACCACTTCGGTGTGGCTGCCTGCGTTGAACGCGATCTCGTCATGCTGTGCCAGCCGTGAATCGACATACACCGGCATGCCGTAGAGGTGACCGAACGGCGGCATCGCGCCGGACTCGCAGTCGGGGAATGCACCGCGGAACTCGGATTCCTCGGCCAGTTCGACCATCGCACCGCCCAAGGCCAGCCCTAGTCGATACAGGTCGACACGGTACGTCGATGGCATCACCATCATCGCCAGCCGGCCGCCGGCCTTGATCATCACCGTCTTGGCGAAATGCATCGGCTCGATATGAGCGATCGACGCAGTGTCGTGGGCGGTGATCGTGCGCGGGTGGTTGAGCGTGG
>WWPM01004814.1:0-11448 GCA_023279145.1 Glomeris maerens | reverse complement strand
CGCCAAGGCCCTTGGTGAACTGGCCGACGACCTTGTTCTGCCTCAACGTCGGCTGCATTCCGTCGAAGGCGCTGCTGCATGCGGCGGCGCTGATCGACGAAGCGGCGCATTCGTCCGACATCGGCATCAGCTTTGGCAAGCCCAAGATCGACCTCGACAAGCTGCGCGACTTCAAGCAGAACAAGGTCGTCGGCCAGTTCACCAAGGGCCTTGGCGGCATGGCCAAGCAGCGCAAGGTGCGCACGGTGCAGGGCGTTGGCAAGTTCGTTTCACCCAACGAGTTGGAAATCACCGGCGACGACGGCAAGACACAGCTGCTGTGTTTTGAGCAATGCATCATCGCCGCCGGCTCGCAGGCGGTGAAACTGCCGAACTTCCCGTGGGACGACCCGCGCGTGATGGATTCGACCGACGCGCTGGAACTGGCCGAAGTGCCATCGAGGCTGCTCGTGGTCGGCGGCGGCATCATCGGCCTGGAAATGGCGACGGTGTACAAGGCGCTCGGCAGCGAAGTGACCGTCGTGGAGTTCATGGACCAGCTAATGCCCGGCGCCGACAAGGATCTGGTCAAGCCACTGGCCGATCGCCTGAAGAAGCAGGGCGTCGTGATCCACTTGAAGACCAAGGCGGCAAAGGTTGAAGCATCCAAGGGTGGAATCGCGGTGTCGTTCGAGGCCGCCGAGGCCGGCGCGACACCCGCACTGGAAAAGGGCATGTGGGATCGCGTGCTGGTCGCCGTCGGCCGCTCGCCGAACGGCAACAAGATCGACGCCGACAAGGCCGGCGTGCAGGTAACCGATCGCGGCTTCATCCCGGTCGATCGCCAGATGCGCACCAACGTGCCGCACATCTTCGCCATCGGTGATCTGGTCGGCCAGCCGATGCTCGCGCACAAGGCCACGCATGAAGGCAAACTCGCCGCGGAAGTCGCCGCCGGCGAGAAGCGCGAGTGGGTCGCGCGCGTGGTGCCGTCGGTGGCGTACACCGATCCAGAAATCGCCTGGGTTGGCGTCACCGAAACCGAAGCCAAGGCCAAGGGCCTGCATGTCGGCGTCGGCAAGTTCCCGTGGGCGGCGTCCGCGCGCGCGGTCGGCATCGGTCACGGCGAAGGCTTCACCAAGCTGATCTTCGACGAGAGGACGCATCGCATCATCGGCGGCGGCATCACCGGCGTGCATGCGGGCGACTTGATCGGCGAGGTCGCGCTCGCCATCGAAATGGGCGCGGAAGCTGGCGATATCGGTGCGACCATCCATCCGCACCCGACGCTCAGCGAAACGGTGGCGATGGCGGCCGAGGTTTACGAAGGCACGATCACCGATCTTTACATTCCGAAGAAGAAGTAACGACCGGCCACCGGGGTGGTCACTGTCATCGGGTGAGTGCCGGGACGCCCAGACAAGGCGAAGCCCCGGTAGGGAGACCGGGGCTTCGGAGTGCCCGCCACAGCTTGCTTTGACGAGGAGTAGAGACTGGGCGGGCGATCTTCAAGTAGGACCGGTGGAAGGGCAAAAGGTTCCGTCACACTTTGCCGACTGAACCGACTGTTGCTGACTGCGCAGCTTCAAGCGGTCATGGCTCTGGCATCGCGTTGCCGATCACGGCTCCGACGCTGCTCGATCCGCTTCCAGATCTTCTCGTGGAAGTGGAAGGCGACCGTGTTGCAGGCCGGCTCGACCAGAGCCAGCGCACCGCCGACCCAGATGCTGCCGGTCATCAGGTAGCCCACCATGAATGCGACGCTGAAGTGGACCGCTGCGAAACTGAGGGTCTTGCTCATGGCGCACCCTTATAAACGAGAATGATTATCGATTATGCACTTCAGTAGGGTGTAGTCAAATGCAAGATTGCAGTCATGGCAATAGAGAGGGGCTATCGTCTGCGTGCCATCCGATCTTTCATCTTTCGGGCGATTAAGTGCGCGCACTGCTAGTGGCGCGCATGTGGCCATGGCATTTCCAAATGCCTTGCGCGTAGCCCTGGCCGGGCCTTGATTCACGCCAGCGTGACTGGCGGCGGTTGCTGGGAACGCCGCCGGCCTCTATACTTTCGCGGCTCTACCGGGCGCTTTTGCGCCTACCCCAGACCGATGAGTCCCGCGTGCACGATCCATTGTTCGCAGGTCGCCGGCTGGCGTCGCGCGCGACTGCCTGGCAGGCCGGCGCGGCAGCGCTGGTCGCGCTGGCCTTCCTCCCCCTCGGGGCGCCTTCGGCGCTGGCGGCGGCGGCGGGCGGTGGCGCGATCGTCGCGGGCAGTGTCGTAGCGGCCCTGATGGCCCTCGGAGGCGGTATCCAGCCGGCCGGGATGGCGGTGGGGCGGCTTCTGGCCGGAGTGGTGTTGAAGTGGGTGGTGGTGTTTGTAGTTTTAACGCTCGGCCTAACTGGGTTCAAGCTGCCGCCGTTGCCGATGCTGGTGGGAGTGCTTGCTTCAACGCTCGCATTCGTCCTGGCCAACCTTTTGAAACGATAGGTAAGGTGTCTTTCGTGAGTGAACAGACCGGTTCGGGCGGCCTGAACGAATACATCCAGCACCACCTCCAACAGAACTCGGTCGAGTTTTTCGGCGGTGCGTTCCACATCGACACCTGGGCGGTGTCGCTGGTGCTGGGACTGATCTTCATCGCCTGGTTCGGCTACTTTGCGCGCAAGGCCACCGCTGGCGTGCCTAGCAAGGGCCAGGCCTTCGTCGAGCTGATCCTGGAGTTCATCGACGGCCAAGTGAAGGACAGCTTCCACGGCGACCGCCGTTCGCTGACCCCGCTGGCGCTGACCATCTTCATGTGGGTCGTGCTGATGAACTGCATGGACCTGCTGCCGCTTGACGCGCCGTACACGGCGATCAAGCTGGCGGCCGGCGCCGATGTCGCTCACCACACCTATTTCCGTTGGGTCCCGACCGCGGACCTCAACACCACGCTGGCGATGTCGGTGGTGGTGTTCTTCCTGATCCTCGGGCATTCGATCAAGGCCAAGGGTGGTTTCGGTTTCGGCAAGGAGCTGCTGACCGCGCCGTTCCACGCGCACGGCACCGGCACCAAGATCGCGCTGGCTCCGGCCAACCTCGGTCTCAACGTCATCGAGTACTTGGTCAAGCCGGTCAGCTTGGCCATGCGACTGTTCGGCAACATGTACGGCGGCGAGCTGGTATTCATGCTCATCGCCGGCTTGCTCGGTGGCAGCCTGATCATGTTCGTGCCGGGCGTGTTGTTCAACGCGGCGTGGGCGCTGTTCCACATCCTGATCGTGCTGCTGCAGGCCTTCATCTTCATGATCCTCACCGTCGTCTATATCGCCGGCGCGTACGAGAGTCACTAAGAGTTTTCGTTTTCGCTTCACCCTTCCGCGCTTCATCTTTCCGTTAGTCCAACCAAAACGTTTCAGTAGGAGAAAACCATGGAATTCATCGCCAATGTGCAGGGCCTGACCGCTATCGCGATCGGCATGATGGTCGGCCTCGGCGCGATCGGCGCTTGCCTCGGCATCGCGCTGATGGGCTCGAAGTTCCTTGAGTCGGCTGCCCGTCAGCCGGAGCTGGTGCCGATGCTGCAGGGCCGTATGTTCCTGCTGGCCGGCCTGATCGACGCGGCCTTCATCATCGCGTTGGCCGTCGGCCTGCTGTTCGCCTTCGGCAACCCGCTGCTGGGCGCGCTGCAGAACGCCGCTGGCGCCTGATCCAGTAGTTCGATCCACTGAGCCGTCCGCAACCCGGACGGCTCTCCCGGGCATCACCGCCCGCAGCGTCCTATCGGAGCTGTCATGAATCTCAACATGACCTTCTTCGGCCAGATGATCACGTTCGCGATCCTCATCTGGTTCACGATGAAGTTCATTTGGCCGCCCCTCAACAAGGCGATCGAAGAACGTCAACACAAGATTGCCGAGGGCCTGGCTGCTGCAGAGCAGAGCCAGAAGAACCTCGCGCAGGCACAGCAGAGCGTCGACGCCGAGCTGCGCACCGCCCGTACCAAGGCCAACGAGATCATCGAGCAGGCGCATCAGCGCGCCAATCAGATCATCGACCAGGCCAAGAACGACGCGATCGCAGAAGCCACCCGCCAGAAGACGGCGGCCGACGCCGAGATCGCAGCCAGCGCCAACCGCGCCCGCGAGGAGCTGCGCAAGCAGGTCTCCACGCTGGCGGTGAACGGTGCCGAAAAGCTGCTCAAGCGCGAAATCGATGCCAACGCCCACAAGGCGCTGCTCGACGAGCTGGCCGCAGAAATCTGAGCTGAGCGATGACCCAGGCACTGACCCTCGCCCGTCCGTACGCCCGTGCCGCCTTCGCGCTGTCGCGTGAAAGCGGTCGCACTGCCGCATGGTCGCAGGCGCTCGCGTTCGCCGCCCGTGTGGCGGCCGATCCGCAGGCGCAGGCGCTGCTCGGCCATCCGCTGATCAACCCGGTCGACGCCGTCGGCTTGTTGGCGATGGACGGTGCCGACGAAGCGTTCACCCGCTTCCTCGGCCTGCTCGCCGACAACCGCCGCCTCGCCCTGCTGCCAGAAATCACCGGTCTGTTCGAGGAACTGCGCGCCGATGCCGAGCGCGTGGTCAAAGCCAAGGTCACCGCCGCCAGCGAACTGCCGCAGGCCGAGCTCGACGCCATCAAGGCCGCGCTGGTCAAGCGCTTTGGCCGCAGCGTCGAGATCGAGACCGCGGTCGACGCCTCGCTGATTGGCGGCGCCGTGATCGACGCCGGCGAAGTGGTTATCGACGGCTCGCTCAAGGGCAAGCTCGCGCGCCTGCAGTCCACGCTGGCGCAATAAACGAATTCATCTGCCGGCTTTCAATTTGTATTTCCGGGTAACACCGGATCAAGGGACCTAAACCCATGGCTACCACCCAGCTCAACCCGTCCGAAATCAGTGAACTGATCAAGACCCGCATCGAGAAGGTCAAGCTGACCGCCGAAGCGCGCAACGAAGGCACCGTCACCTCGGTGTCCGACGGCATCGTGCGCATCTACGGCCTGGCCGACGTGATGCAGGGCGAAATGATCGAGCTGCCCGCTTCTGATCAGGGCGCCGCGACCTTCGCGCTCGCGCTGAACCTGGAGCGCGACTCAGTCGGTGCCGTGGTCCTGGGTGACTACGAGCACCTGCGCGAAGGCGACGTGGCCAAGACCACCGGCCGCATCCTCGAAGTGCCGGTCGGTCCGGAACTGCTCGGTCGCGTCGTCAACGCGCTGGGCGAGCCGATCGACGGCAAGGGCCCGATCACCGCGTCGCTGACCGCTCCGGTCGAGCGCGTCGCCCCGGGCGTGATCTGGCGCAAGTCGGTCGACCAGCCGGTGCAGACCGGTTACAAGACCGTCGACGCGATGATCCCGATCGGCCGTGGCCAGCGTGAGCTGATCATCGGTGACCGCCAGACCGGCAAGACCGCCCTGGCGATCGACGCGATCATCAACCAGAAGGGCACGGGCATCAAGTGCGTGTACGTGGCGATCGGCCAGAAGGCCTCGTCCGTCGCCAACGTCGTGCGCAAGCTCGAAGAGAACGGCGCCCTGGCGCACACGATCGTTGTCGCCGCCACCGCGTCCGAGTCGGCCGCGATGCAGTACATCAGCGCCTACTCCGGCTGCACCATGGGCGAGTACTTTCTCGACCGCGGCGAAGATGCGCTGATCGTGTACGACGACCTCTCCAAGCAGGCCGTGGCCTACCGCCAGATCTCGCTGCTGCTCAAGCGCCCGCCGGGCCGCGAAGCCTACCCGGGCGACGTGTTCTACCTGCACAGCCGCCTGCTCGAGCGTGCCGCCCGCGTTTCGGAGGAGTACGTCGAGAAGTTCACCGAGGGCAAGGTCACCGACAAGACCGGTTCGCTGACCGCGCTGCCGATCATCGAAACGCAGGCCGGCGACGTGTCCGCGTTCGTTCCGACCAACGTGATCTCGATCACCGACGGCCAGATCTTCCTGGAAACCGACCTGTTCAACGCCGGCATCCGCCCGGCCGTGAACGCCGGCATCTCGGTGTCGCGCGTCGGTGGTGCGGCCCAGACCAAGATCATCAAGAAACTGTCGGGTGGCATCCGCATTGCCCTGGCGCAGTACCGTGAGCTGGCTGCGTTCGCGCAGTTCGCCTCCGACCTGGACGAAGCCACCCGCAAGCAGCTCGAGCGCGGCCAGCGCGTCACCGAGCTGATGAAGCAGAAGCAGTACGCGCCGATGTCGATCGCGCTGCAGGCGCTGTCGATCTACGCCGTCAACGAGGGCTACATCGACGACGTACCGGTCAGCAAGATCCTGGCGTTCGAAGAGGGCCTGCACGCCCACTTCGTCAACACCCAGGGCGAGCTGGTCAACAAGATCAACGCCTCCGGCAACTGGAACGACGAGATCGAGGCGACCTTCAAGCAGGGTATCGCCGAGTTCAAGCAGACCGGCACCTGGTAAGGCGAGAAGCACGAACAGGGCGGAAATAGGGAACAAAAAATCAGTCACGGCTGACTTATCGTCGCCTGGGCCGTACGTTCCCCGTTTCCATATCCCGTTTCTTCTTCCCGCACTTCAGCAACAAACACAGCGAGCGACACATGGCAGGCGGCCGCGAAATCAAAACCAAGATCAAGAGCGTGCAGAACACCCGCAAGGTGACGCGCGCGCTCGAAATGGTCTCGGCATCCAAGATCCGCAAGGCGCAGGACCGGATGAAGGTCTCGCGTCCGTATGCGCGCGTGATGAAGCAGGTGATCGGTCACCTGGCCCAGGCCAATTCCGACTACCAGCATCCGTACCTGGTCGAGCGCCAGGACGTGAAGCGCGTCGGCTACATCATCGTGTCCTCGGACCGTGGCCTGGCCGGCGGCCTCAACAACAACCTGTTCCGCAAGCTGCTGGGCGAGTTCCGCAAGTGGCAGGAGCAGGGCGTCGAGATCGACGTGGTCACCATCGGCCAGAAGGCCTCGGTGTTCTTCCGTCGCATCAACGTCAACATGGTCGGCTCGGTCACCCACCTGGGCGACCAGCCCAAGCTCGAGCAGCTGGTCGGTGTGATCAAGGTCATGCTGGACGGCTACAGCAGCGGCAACGTCGACCGCGTCTTCATCTGCTACAACGACTTCGTCAACACGATGACCCAGCGCGCGGCATTCGACCAGCTGCTGCCGCTGCCGGCTTCGGACACGAAGGTCGCGCACCACGACTGGGACTACATCTACGAACCCGACGCGGCTAGCGTGCTTGAGCACGTGCTGACGCGTTATGTGGAGTCGCTGGTGTACCAGGCGGTGCTGGAGAACGTCGCGTCCGAGCATGCCGCGCGCATGGTCGCGATGAAGGCCGCCTCCGACAACGCCACCAAGCTGATCGGCACGCTGAACCTTGTCTACAACAAGGCCCGCCAGGCGGCAATCACCCAGGAAATCTCGGAAATCGTCAGCGGCGCCGCCGCGGTCTGATCAAACCAAATCACGCGGGCGCGATCGTCGCGACCGCACACCAGCTTTAAAGTTACGAGGAAACCACCATGAGTCAGGGCAAGATCGTTCAGATCATCGGCGCGGTCGTCGACGTCGAGTTCCCGCGCGAGTCCGTGCCGAAGGTGTACGACGCGCTGAAGGTCGACAACACCGAGATCACGCTCGAAGTGCAGCAGCAGCTTGGCGACGGCGTCGTGCGCACCATCGCGCTCGGCTCGACCGACGGCCTCAAGCGCAACCTGGTGGCCAACAACACCGGCAAGGGCATCTCGGTGCCGGTCGGCGCCGGCACCCTGGGCCGCATCATGGACGTGCTGGGTCGCCCGATCGACGAGGCCGGCGACGTCGCCGCTTCGGCGCACTGGGAAATCCACCGCGCCGCTCCGTCGTACGAGGACCAGTCCTCGGGCAACGACCTGCTCGAAACCGGCATCAAGGTCATCGACCTGATGTGCCCGTTCGCAAAGGGCGGCAAGGTCGGCCTGTTCGGCGGCGCCGGCGTCGGCAAGACCGTCAACATGATGGAACTGATCAACAACATCGCCAAGGCGCACTCGGGTCTGTCCGTGTTCGCCGGCGTGGGTGAGCGTACCCGTGAGGGCAACGACTTCTACCACGAGATGAAGGACTCCAACGTCCTCGACAAGGTGGCGATGGTGTACGGCCAGATGAACGAGCCGCCGGGCAACCGCCTGCGCGTCGCACTGACCGGCCTGACCATGGCCGAGTACTTCCGCGACGAGAAGGATGCTTCGGGCAAGGGCCGCGACGTGTTGCTGTTCGTCGACAACATCTACCGCTACACGCTGGCCGGTACCGAAGTGTCGGCACTGCTGGGCCGCATGCCGTCGGCCGTGGGTTACCAGCCGACGCTGGCCGAGGAAATGGGCGTCCTGCAGGAGCGCATCACCTCGACCAAGACCGGTTCGATCACCTCGATCCAGGCCGTGTACGTGCCCGCGGACGACCTGACCGACCCGTCGCCGGCGACCACCTTCGCCCACCTCGACGCCACCGTCGTGCTGTCGCGAAACATCGCCTCGCTGGGTATCTACCCGGCCGTCGATCCGCTCGACTCGACCTCGCGCCAGCTCGATCCGAACGTCATTGGTCTTGAGCACTACGAAGTCGCGCGCAAGGTCCAGTCGACCCTGCAGAAGTACAAGGAACTGAAGGACATCATCGCGATCCTGGGCATGGACGAGCTGTCGGAAGAAGACAAGCAGGCCGTGTCGCGCGCGCGCAAGATCGAGCGCTTCTTCTCGCAGCCGTTCCACGTCGCCGAAGTCTTCACCGGTTCACCGGGCAAGTATGTGTCGTTGAAGGACACCATCCGCGGCTTCAAGGGCATCGTCGAAGGCGAGTACGACCACCTGCCGGAGCAGGCGTTCTACATGGTCGGCGGTATCGAGGAAGCAGTCGAGAAGGCCAAGAAGATCGCAGGCTGATCTACCAGGGTGAGGGCAATGCCTTCACTCTCACCCCAGCCCTCTCCCGCAAGCGGGAGAGGGGGCAGAAGTACAAAGAGCACTCCATATGGCATCCACCATCCGTTGCGACATCGTCAGTGCCGAGCAGGAAATCTTCCACGGCGAAGCCGAGCTGGTGGTTGCCACCGGTGAAATGGGCGAGTTGGGCATCGCGCCCAAGCACGCGCCGCTGATCACCCGCCTCAGGCCGGGCAAGATCGTGGTGACCCTGCCGGGCGGCGAGCACCTGGACTTCGCCATCTCCGGCGGCATCCTCGAGGTGCAGCCGACCGTGGTGACCGTGCTGGCCGATACCGCCGTGCGCGCCCAGGACATCGACGAAGCCGCTGTCCGCTCCGCCAAGGAAGAAGCCGAGCGGATCCTGTCGAAGAAGGATCCGAAGATGAGCATGGAAGAAGCCCAGAGCCAGTTGGCCATGAGCATCGCCCAGCTCAGCGCGCTCGAGCGCCTGCGCAAGAACATGAAGCACTGATCGCCCAGGCGACTGTGTGTTTTGCGACAAACGCCGGCCATGTGCCGGCGTTTTTCGTTGTGCGGCCGGTCCCGCCCCCATTGCTCGTCCTGAGGGTAGCGCAGCGAAGCCGAAGGGCCTGACGCCGCCGCTGCTACGCCTGCGATTCTTCGATTTCGCGCCTTTGGCGCCATGCTCAGGACGAACGGTTGAGGTGGGTCAGCGCTTGTACACCCAGTGCCGCGACAACACGAACTGCACCGCCGCCAACCCTAGGTCGATGACCGGTTTGGCCAGCCACGCCCATTGCAGGCCAATGACTCGGTCGACATGGGCCACGCCCCAGGTGCTGATGATCGTGGTCATCGTCCAGATGCTGAGGAAGCGCATGAGCTGTCGGCGACCGACCGCGGTGTCGGCACCGGCGAAAGTGAAGCGGCCATTGAGCCAGAACCCGAGCAGCGCTCCGCCGATACGACCGAGGATGTTGGCCGGCTCGACCGGCAGTCCGATCGCGCTAAGCGCGACGAAAATCGCCCAGTCGACAAGCAACTGCAGCAGGCCGATGAAGAAGTAGCTGCCGCCCTGGCGGAGCAGGAGCGAGTCCTGGAGACGTTTGCGCATGTATGGATTGTAGGCAACGCATGGCGTCCGGCCGGGACGACGTTGGGCCTGGATGCCATCGGGGTGTCAGGGGAGCGGATTGCTAAGATTGACCCTCGGCGCCGTCACCGGCGCGGCAATCGCACAGGAACCCGAATGAGCCAGTTGCATGTCGTCATCCTCGCCGCGGGCGAGGGCAAGCGGATGAAGTCCGCCACGGCCAAGGTGCTGCAAAAGATCGCCGGGCGGCCAATGCTGGCCCATGTCGTCGATACCGCCAGGTGCCTGGGTGCCGACGGCATCCATATCGTCTACGGCCACGGCGGCGAGCAGGTGCGGGCGGCCTTCGCAGACCAGAGCGATCTGCGCTGGACCGAGCAGGAGCAGCGCCTGGGCACTGGCCATGCCCTGCAGCAGGCCATGCCGGCCGTGCCGCAGGATGCCCGCGTGCTGGTGCTGTACGGCGACGTGCCGCTGATCACCGGCGAGACCCTGCGGCCTCTGCTGGCCGCGCCGGGTCGCATCGCGGTGCTGGTGGCCGATCTCGACGATCCCACAGGCTACGGTCGCATCGTGCGCGATCCGCAGGGCCGCGTTGGCCGCATCGTCGAGCACAAGGATGCCGATGACGAGCAACGTGCGATCCACACCGTCAATACCGGCATCCTGGTCGCCGATGGCGAGGCGCTGCGTCGATGGTTGCGGCACCTGCGCAACGACAACGCCCAAGGCGAGTACTACCTCACCGACGTGTTCGCATCGGCCACGGCCGAGTTCAATGCCGCCGAGATGGTGCATGTCCGCGACCCGTTGGAGGTCGAGGGCGTCAACGATGCGTGGCAGCTGGCGCAACTCGAACGCGCCTTCCAGCGCCGCGCGGCACGTGCACTGTGCTTGCAGGGCGCACGGCTGACCGACCCGGCGCGTTTCGACCAGCGCGGTGAAGTGACCGTGGGTCATGACGTGGAGATCGACGTCGACGTGGTGCTCGAAGGGCGCGTCGAGCTTGGCGACGGCGTACGCATCGGGCCGTTCTGCCGCCTCAAGGATGTGCGCCTGGGCCCCGGCACCGAAGTGCGCGCGCATTGCGATCTCGATGGCGTGGTGGTCGAAGGCGCGGCGCAGATTGGCCCGTACTCACGCCTGCGCCCCGGCACCGTGCTCGCCGACGGCGTTCACATTGGCAACTTCGTCGAGACCAAGAACGCGCGCATTGGCGTGACCAGCAAGGCCAACCATCTCAGCTATCTGGGTGACACGGTGATCGGCAGCGGCGTCAACGTCGGTGCCGGCACCATCACCTGCAACTACGATGGCGTGAACAAATCCACCACGATCATCGAGGATGGCGCCTTCATCGGCTCGAATACCTCGCTGGTCGCACCGGTGACCATCGGCAAGGACGCGACGATCGCCGCCGGATCGGTCATCACACGCAATGCGCCGCAGGGCCAGTTGTCCGTGGCGCGCGCACGGCAGACGGCGG
>WWPM01004812.1:0-11302 GCA_023279145.1 Glomeris maerens | reverse complement strand
TTTTTTTTTTGTTTACAGCGATATACCAATTTTCTGGGCTGGCAAGAAGTTCGAAAGCAAATCACAAAAATGGACCAGTCTGGGTGGCACCCAAGATGTTGATGGCCTCTTTTACGATTACCTGTTTTCTGACTCTGATCTCGAATCACATTCTAGTGCTGACTATTGCGTCACTAGCGAATTCCAATTGGCAGATTGCGATTCTTACAAGTACTTTTTCTGCGAATATTCCCAAGATACCGAAGTATACATTGTTCCAATGTCTTTAACTTCTCTATGTCAATCCATAAATGGGTCTGTCGCAATGTTCGTTTTAATCGTAATCTTGATGACAGTTGCAGTTATCGCCATCTTCATCTTCATATTGAGCAGGTAAATGAATATATCAGTGATAAAGTCTATCTAATTTACGAAAGACAATTTATCTTATTGATATTTTTGCACTAATATTGCAGGCTTTTAAAATCTGGTGGCAACACGAAGGGATAAATGTAAAAAGAGTTCATAACTCTTTAATCCTGCAAAATACTCATTCCATGAGCAATAAGGATGCCAACTTCCACTTTAAACTATTACTCTGAGATACAGGCTGTTGACTGATTAAAACAGTCTAAAGTAGCGCTCAAATATATCATTTTGAATGATGTATTTGTGGGTCTTTGATAACTCGTGGATTCAATAAAGAAAGACTCCTAAAAGGTAACAAAAACTGTTTCATGAAGCTAAGGTCCCAAAGAGAAGCGATGCAACAAGAAATCCCAAATATAGTGGGGAGGGCACTAAAGAATAGAGGGCGCCACATATTATATTTTCATTACCAATGTTTTGTAACTGCGAACGGACAGACAATTGTATTTCTGAGCAATGCAAAATGTACGATATTATTGACTTGCTGTATTGTTGTGAATTAGTGATATCACAAGTTATAACTATTATTCAGAATGTATAAATATGCATGTAAATATCGCGATAACAAGCAATGCAAACTATATGTATATTCCATATAGAAATAAAAATGGAAACATTTGAAATTAAAGATTACCCATGCATTTAAAGATTAAATTGAATTTCAGTTGTTTATTGCTGATTCTAATTACATAATAAGTGCCAAAAGATTTTCCCAGTTCGAGTTGGGTTTTCTGAACAAAATGGCTCTGGTTGGTTTTCACCTGACAACATGTTTGCATTTAGTTTTGATCTTGAACCTTGGATTACTTGCAGGAAAGTTGTGCAAAAATACTCAAGTGTGATAGATACAATATCAAAAATTGACGAAAACATATTTTTTTCTTTCAAGAGTTTGTCAAAACTGCAAGTGGCAATGCGGAATAATTATTCGGTTAATTTGGAAAGTAATTTTTCATCCGCAAAAAGTGTTTATCAAGATGATTGTAACATGATGGTTTTGGCAATTATTACTTATCTGTAACTTTGACATACTCTCCATGTTGAGAAATTAAAGACAAAATACCAGAGTCGCGACAAATGATTGGAATACCGGATATTAACTAGCTATTCATTTAAAAAAAAAATACATCAAACGTATTATAATAGTTATTGGCATTTAGTCAACCCTGTCACAACAGTAAGATAAGTGTGATATCAAAGTCAAAGTATTATTTTTTCTTCATCAGTAAAGGTTTGATAACAGAAAGTCCAATACGTACTTTCTGCACTTTAAAACTTTAACACAGAGAACAAACATCTTATATTGAGCAGAACATTTTGCAGCAACAATGTGGCACATTGTTCTTGCCATGATTGTGTTCAGCAACTGCGTTTTTCTGATTGCCAGCGAAGGAAAAGGTAAGAAAACTCACATTTTCTTATCCTATGTATATAGCCTCTAATTTTGTTAAATTTGAAACAAGTGAGTTGTCCCAAATACGCATTCCAAAATGGAGACTTGTGCTTTGAACCACAACTGGAAAGATCATCAACTTTTGAAAATGCCAACGAAATATGCACGGACAGTGATGCGCAACTGGCCATTATTTCCAGTGCAGAAACAGAACAGTTCCTTGGAAGACTTTCGCTGAAACTCAAGTAAGAATTGCACGAAATAATTTATTATTACATTAGGCACAGAGCAGTATTTTAAAGAAGAATTACATGTGTATGTAACAGGAACCAAATTTACTGGGCAGGAAATGGGACAAAAGTTTTGAAAACGTGCCAGGCTCTGAATAACGGTCTCCATTTTGAATTCCACCTAGAAGACTGTCATCAAAATTTGTTTTTCATCTGTGAAAAAGGTACAAATCTGCCGTACGTATCATAATAAAAACACTACATTTAGAAATTCTGACGATTATTTCAACAGATGTTTCCAAGTGTTCCGACAAGGCTTTGCAATTTGGCAACAAGTGTTTGGAAATTTCTCGCCAGAGACAAAAATATTCAAATGCCAAGAAAGTTTGCAAAAGCAAAGGTGGATCTCTGGCAGAGATTGACTCAACTGAAAAATCAAATTTTATCCAAAAAGCCCTGCATGATGATGAGTAATTATACAATTTTACACGGCTAATGATTCAAAACTTATCAATGTATTATTATAATAATGTTTAATTTCGTGTAGTTGGTGGTTTAAGGTGTCAGATAAGGAAATTGATTCAATCGGATTAAGGTAAATTTCCATTTTCTTGAAATTCATATTGAAAATATCTACTTATTTTACAACATTATTAGTGCCCTTGACATGTGGTCAGGCGCCATTTTTGATCCGCACATCCAGAAATGGGTTTCCAAGAATGGAAGTGAACTCGTATACTTGAATGAAAAACTGGGAAAAACTTCAGATGACTTTGATAAATTAGATGCTAAATGCGTTCATAATAGGCTGCACAAGTCACACATAGGCGATTGTGAAATGCACAATTTCTTTTTCTGTCAATCTCCAGGCAAGTGAAATAAATATTGAAGCAAAATTAGAGACTCGATTATCTAAAAATCACTATTTATGTCAGCTCGAATTATAGAAAAATCGAAACCAAGAAACCACAAGGATGCAGACTACAAATCCAACCCAGAACTGATCATCAACGCATACACAGATTCTCAGACACTCATGCTGACATGTAGGCTTATATATCTTCTAAGATTCATAAAGAAAAACTTGATTAAAATATTCGAATTAATTGCAAATTTCGTTTATAGATGGGGCTATTGGAGTATTGGTTGGCGTTGGTCTATGCCTCGTAGTCATTACATTGGTTTATGTGTTGTTTAGGTAATTTAGTAATTTTATTGATTATAAGGACCGGGTCATGTGTTAAAATATTTAGCAACACTGAAATGAGTGACATTCTTATTTCAGAATCAAATCCAAAAGAAGTTTGAAAAAGAAAACATCACGAAAACAGAAATTTTGTGCGAGCAATACGATTAAACCATGTTTGAGCTCATCAATATACAAAAGCACCACAACAGAGATGCACAGTCAAGAAATGAAGCCACTAACCAGTCTAATAGTTTGAACCCAAACCACAATTAACTGCTTTGATATACTAGATCTGAATTAAAATGCATCCTATCAATGATCCTATACATTATAATATCCATGAAAATGTGGGCACATGAAATATTTTATCAATTCACTTCATTATGTGTATTGAAAAACGGTATTTAATTATACTTATCGAATATCGCGCCAAATATATTTGTGTATATGTGCGAATTTCATTAAAAAAATGGTGGTTGTTACAGAAGGCTTCAACGAAAAATTCATTCCCAGAACTCAACATATTTTAAGCAATTAAATTGTTACATAGAATATTGCGCCCATTTTTAAGTCGCATGAGTGACAAAATATTTAGCCAAATGTAATTGAAACTTTTATCCTTGTCATTTCTCAAGATATCTTTGCAATAATTGCTGATAATTTCGATAGGAATGTAGATTATTGATAAAGGATTTGATTTTGATCAAGAATAACTGAACATTGGTTTCAGATAATGTGATTAAAACTACGATTATATAAAGTAAATTATACTATAACTATATTAATACACAAGAACAGCAGAAGTGAAACATTTCAAAATGCCATTCTGTTGGTGAAATCAAGGTTAGACGAATCAATAATACCGATCCAAGGCTAAATTTCACAAATAATCATTCAAAAAACTAGCATTTGAGTGTCCAAATTACCTCTCGATCGCATATTGCGATCACAAACATTACAATCAGAAAATTTAAATACATAACTCAATGTATACATACATATCTGATCCAAGAATAAACAACAGGATTCTAGTCAAATTTGAGTCATAAATGACATGACTATAAGCTTGCACATTGATAAGAAATCCAATATGAAATACGTGTATCTGTGTGTTGCTGGTTCTCTAAATACAGTATATGACATGATAACAAAATAATTAATGTATTTTGACTTTGTCAGAAATTTCTAAGTCTCACGTGAACTTTGGTGAAGGTTATTACCAGGGAAAAAGTGTAAACTTAGGGACAATGTGCATGTCAAGTAAAGCAGAAAACATTTGAATGAGCATTTCTAAAGAGTTGACATCGATCAACTACAGGTTAATTGCAGATCCTTTCCCCATCTTGGATATGTTTGCGTTTTGATACCATACTATTATAGTTTTAAACAAGTTCTTGAATAGCTATAATTTGAAGAAGCAACTTATGAAATGAAATTTTTATTTATTTCAAATCCTGTTTCATGCCATTTGTTCCATAAAATGATGAAATTTACTTAAAACAAATGTGCACTTATACAATTACGAAACTTCGAAAATCTATAAATAATTATCTAATGAGAGATACTACTCTGAGAATTGGAATTAATTTTAAGTTCGTATGATAAAGATGGACGTTAAGTTCTTTGGGTAAAACAATTTTTGGAAGAAATACCTAATAAGAATGCAAAAGGAAAAGAAAACATAATAGCTTCTTGGAGGGTGGTCTTATTTTAAATCCAGTTTCATTAAATTTGCACCAAAAGAACGCAGGACATTCAAATAAAAAGCACTGCATCATGAAATAGTGGCATTTGAAATAAGAATGACAAGATAATAGTGCCCAACAACAGTCAGTGACTAAACAAATTTGATAATTGTATCGCAAAAGGATAGTGTTATCGCAAATGTTAATGACAAAATTGCTTGCAACGAGAAAACAACTCATTCTACTGAATATATTTGCACAAGCAAGGTCATATTTAATTCAAGGACAATTTCCATTTAAGTTAGACTATGTAAGTATACTATATTCTAAATTTATCAGAAATAATGATATGCATATCAAACCAATGGACGTCGTTAACATGCCAATAATATTTGCAGAGTGAAAAATATACAATTCTGAATGTCCAATATGTATCAACTCAAATGTGTTCATATAGCAGTTGTCATATTAGCAACACTGCAATTCGTCTGCAGTTCACCGGTGAAATACATTGTTAATTAAACAAATTGGCA
The DNA here is from genome assembly GCA_023279145.1 of Glomeris maerens. Taxonomy (NCBI): domain Eukaryota; kingdom Metazoa; phylum Arthropoda; class Diplopoda; order Glomerida; family Glomeridae; genus Glomeris; species Glomeris maerens. The sequence goes on along the minus strand of WWPM01004812.1, from coordinate 5,864 downwards.
TACATGGGGCACTAGAAATATAACACATAATTAGACTCAGATAAATAGTTCTCTGATTGGACGATTAATGAAATTAATGAAATTCCGGGCTGCGATTTTTCCGAAACTGCAAGTTTTCGTTGATTATACATACAGTAATTACGGACGAATGTAGACCTATCTTATAATTCGGGCAACGCAGTGCGATCTGAAATACTGTTCTGAATAACTTTGCATCTATATAGTGATTTCAGGTATCTTTGGTTTAACCCATCATGAAAAACCAAAGACCAGGAAAACGTAGCTGAACGTTTCAATGCGAGTTGCATCGATCCCCTTAAACAACCGGTGTAATTTTGTGATATTAACAATACTTGAATTTTTGCAGCAACTTGCTACTATGGACAATCCTGGGATTGAATTTCTTCTTCTTGGAACGATCTTATTTGTAATTATCGCAGCAGCAGCCATTCAGTACTGGCTTGCGGCATCAGATTTGGAAACTGATTCAATTGGGGGGTACGTACATTTCCATTTTCCTGAATCTCAGATTGACAATATATATCGTTGCATGAACTTATTTTACATTATTATTTAGCTTATTTGAGTCATTTCCAGACGCCAATTGTTATCCGAACAACCAGAAATGTGAATTCCTGGGAAAACAAGATGTCTTCGACATATTTGATGTTAAACGCGATCATAATATGTTAAATAAGTCACCCACAGACGATTTTGAAATGCACGTTTCCTTTTTCTCTCAATCTCCAGGCAAGTGAAATATTGAAGCAGAATTCAAGACTCAATTATATAAAAATTACTATTTATTTTAGCTGAAACGATGGGAATTGCCAAACCAAGAAACCACACGGGTGAATACTGACGGGGCTATTGCAGTAGTGGTTTGCGTTGGTCTATGCCTCGTGGTTTATGTGTTGTTCAGGTAACTTGTTATGGCATCTCAATTTTATTGATTATAAAATTCGGGTCGTGTGTTAAAATATTCAGTAACACTGAAATTAATCACATTCTTATTTCCGAATCAAATCCAATAGAAAGCACCGCAACGGGGATGCAGAGTCAAGAACACTTCCACGTACTTACAAGAGCAGTGTGAACGTATCTTGTTATTAATGTTCCTGAAATCTGCGCACATGCAATATAGTTCATTAATGTGTATTGAAAAACTTTATTAAATTATAATTATTGACGTTCCAAATGTATTTATTTGTGTATATGCGAATTTCATTAAAAAATTGGTGGTCGTTACAGAAGGCTTCAATGAAAAATTCATTCCCAGAACTCAACACATTCTTAATCACAACTATTAAAAAAAAATATTTACCTAAATAAAACTCAAACTTTTATCCTTGCTATTTCTCAAGATATATATTTGCAGTAATTGCTGATAATTTCGATAGGAATGTAGATTATTGACAAAGGATTTGATTTTGATCAAGAATAACTGAACATTGGTTTCAGATAATGTGATCAAGAGTTATATAACTACATAAATATCTTAATACACAAGAACAGTAGAAGTGAAACATTTCAAAATGCCATTCTGTTGGTGAAATCAAGGTTAGACGAATTGCTTGATTAAAACGAAAAGGAGCTTCAACATACTGTACACTTCATGCAACACAAACAATTCATGATAGCATATTACAGAATCTAAAACAATGTTCCAAATCACCACCACAACACTGCTCTAAATGTGGATCACAAATTCATGAAACAATTTGTACATCCATGCATGCTATGCAATAAAGTTCTTGAATAGAGAGAATCTGATTTCAGTAGAATATACCGATTAATAATATACCGATCCAATGCTAAATTTAACTAATAAATCATTAAAAAAACCTAGCATTTATGTGTCCAAATTCCCTCTCGTATATTGCGACTCCTATAAATTAAACGATTACAAACATTACAATTGGAAAATTTAAATAGCTCAATAAACAACAGGATTCTAATCAGATTTGTCTAAATACAGTATATGACATGATAACAAAACCATAGAAGGAAAAAGTGTAAACTTATTAGGGACAATGTGCAAGTCAATTAAAACAGAAAGAATTTGCATGAATGTTTCTAAAGAGTTGACATCTTGGATATGTTTGCGTTTTCATACCATACTATTACAGTTCTAAATAAGTTCCTTGAATAACTATAATTGGAAGAAACAACTTATGAAAGCAATTTTTATTTACTTCAAATCCTGTTCCAGGAAATGATGAAATTTACATGAAACAAATGCACTGATACAATTACGAAACTGCGAAAATCTATTTGTATTTATCTAATGTGAGATACTACTCGAAGAAACAAACTCTGTACTGTCTCATTGCACAGCGAATGACAAATCATATTAAGCAAGATAGTAAGGATTAGCAAAAGTTAATTATTTCCACTACGTCATTATAATACTCTAATCATGCAGATAATGCTATCTGATGAAAGCTTATCATTTGATTTAACAACAATTGCCTGCAAGGAAAAACAATATTCTACAGTAAACAGCTGCTCCAGCAACATCACATCGACATCTGAAATATGTAAGTATATTCCCCATATTAGCTATTAGGTTGATAGAAGTCATTGACAATGTAAATAAATTTTACAGAGCATATATATTTTTGGCAAAAATATATAATTCTGTATTTCCAAGATGTCTCAAGTAAAAGATGTGAAAATATTGATAGCAGTTGTCGTGTTGGCAACACTGCAATTCGTCTTCAGTTCAGGTAAAATACAATTGTTAAACAAATTGGCATACATAGGGCACTAGAAATATAACACATAATTATAGATTCGGAAAAATGGTGCTCTGATTGGATGATCACGAATGATGACCAATGCATTGAAGCCCATTTTGAGAGAGAAGCAAACTATGAAACTGCCAAAGAGATTTGCAAGGAGAACAGTGGCCAAGTGGCACTTGGTTCAAGCTCTGAAACCAGAAACCTCTTGACCAGAGTCGCTCTTAAACACAGGTAATTTAACTATATTTTATTCCCCAACCCTTTGGTTCAATTAAGAATTTAAAGAAATATTTTTATTTAGATTCGAAAATTATTGGATTCAAACAGATGAAAACGCTAATTCGGACCAATGTCAAGCAATAATGCACCGAAACGACTTTGAAATCAGCAATGAACACTGTAACAATGCCATGTTTTACATCTGCCAATTTGGTAAATTGCACTTATTAGTGAGATTTATGTGCCCAAAATTTCGAAAACAAATTGACAAATTTGAATTTCAATAACAGATTTAGAGGTAAGCAACAGCAAACGGTACGAAGACCAGCATTTCCAATTTTCTGGAGAAAGAAGGAAATTCTCAGAAGCCAAGAAGTCATGCGAAAATTTGGGAGGAAAAGTAGCCAAATTAGAAAATGTAGACGTCTTCAACTTCATCCTTAGTGAGATTAACAACGACAAGTAAGTATCATTCTGAAAATTAGCGTTAAATGTACCTGCAATAACAATTGATATTGGATGCAATTAATTAAATAGAACTTGGGAGAGACTTGCCATTTGGCAAATGGAAGAACTCCACCTGAGGTAATTAAAGTTACATTATTGGAAACAATTTGCTGGAAATTCCTATAATTCTCAAATGACATTATTTGTATTATTGTTAATAGCTTTTCTGCAAACATCTGGGCTGGAGCAAAAGAAAACTCTGAAAAATGCCTGATTTTTGATAAGAATTCCCTGGCAATCGCCGATTGCGACGAATACCATTACTTTTTCTGCCAATATCCAGGTAATGCATATCATTATGCTATTAACATTAAGCAACCGATGTAATTTTGTTATACATTAACAATACTTGAATTTTTGCAGCAACTGAACTTGGTACTTCGGACGAATCTGGGATTAATTGGCTTGTTATTCTTGTAACAATGTTATTTGTAATTGTCGCAGTAATAGTCAGTCACATGCAAAAGGTTTACAGCAATGGAAAAACGTTTGATAACAAGAAACAAAATGTCGTAGACGAAATAATCTGTGTGCTTATAATTGTAAGCGTTCCGTTGATAGCAACCTTGCTTAGAAAATAAATCCTTTATGCTACTAGAAAATAAAATGTTGTTTGGGATTTTTAAGAAATATAACCAGGTTGCCCTCAAGGTTTCCTTTTCTGTCAACAAAATGGACATCGCAAATATTGCAATAAAACTTTCGTTGGAGTTAAGTTCCGGATTATTATCATGCATGTAATATGTACAGATTAATAAACTTAATAAAACTCTACAAAATAAAGTTCATATACACTATAAGCTGTGTTTTCAGTTCAAATGAAGATAAAGATAAGAATTTGTATACATTCACGCCAATAAACTAAGTAATCTTCGCCTACATATGCGCAATATTCTCGAATATGTAAAGGAATATCACAAATCATGGCACCGAATTTAATAAAATATTGTTTTGGGCAAAGGCAATTACATACTAAAATACTCATTCGTAAGTACAAATTTATTTGTTCAGGCGGGTAAAACTAATCCTTTTGCCTCATCTTCATCTTCATCTGCATTCCCCATTCTCGTGGCATGATTTCTTCTATATATGAATATTGCGATAATTACACATGGAATAGAGATACCGATTGGCACTAAATAATAATAAGGCTTCCATTTGCTGGAGTTTTCAGGCTTGTCCACATCAGGTTTATCAGTTTCTGGATTGTCCACTTCAGGTTTACCAGTTTCAGGATTGTCCACATCAGGTTTATCAGTTTCAGGATAGTCCACATCAGGTTTATCAGTTTCAGGATTGTCCATTTCCCTTTTGCCAGTTTCAGGTCTAACAGTTTCAGGATTGTCCATTTCCCTTTTACCAGTTTCAGGATTGTCTATACCAGGTTTACCAGTTTCAGGATGGTCTATACCAGGTTTACCAGTTTCAGGATTGTCCCGAAACTCTGTACAATACAATAAATTGAAGCCAATTAATTATGCTTGAGAAAAACTAAGTAAAATTAAGATACACAGTAAAAACACACCTGTGCCGATTTCAGCTGGAAAATATTCGCAGAAGAAGTTGTAATTATCCTCGCAATTTACAAATCTTATATATCCATTGTCATTGATAGCACACTCCGCGGTGTCAATTGTTTCTGCGCATGATTTGACAATTATTCCCTGCGAATCTTTCCAACACTCTGATCTTGTTATTCCTGCCCAGAAAGTCTGATGGATGCTGCAGCATAAAGCCGTGAACTAAATAATTAAAAGTACAAAACTCGGAAAATTAAATCGAAAATACCTATGTAATTCTTTTAGAGTAGAAGGTCCAATTTCAATCCACCAACTAGGATAGTGAAAAGTAATTCGTAAAAGTCTCATTTTATTTTGTACTTTCGATATTAAGTTGCCAATACTAACTTAGTATTTTCATAAATTATTTTTTCCACGCATTTTCTTTTCTCATCTGTGTCTACATCAGCTAATTTTCCTCCTCGGCTTGAACAAGATTCTGCGGCATTTTTATATGTTGTGCTGTTCATACACAGCTCCAAATATTTATTTCCACATTTCCAAGGTGCTGAGCTTGAGTCTTCAAATGGAATTTCGTCAAATAACAAAATACACTCTACGCATTTACACATTTTGCGAGTTTGTTGATTACTGAATTCGCATATGTAGAAGAAGTTTTCTTCGCAGCTCTCCTTTTCCGGATTAAATTCACGTACATACTTGAGAGCGTAGCAATCGTTAAAATTCCCAACCCAAAAGTTATCGAACCTTCAAATTGAAAATTTATTAAGCAACGTAACAAATTGCTGTGAATTTAAGAGACGTACTTTATTTTCAAAGCTAGCCTGTAGAGAAATTCACGAGTTTGGTCATTGCTCACAGCCACTCTCCT
>WWPM01004807.1:0-12446 GCA_023279145.1 Glomeris maerens | reverse complement strand
TTTTTTGAAGAATTTGGATAGATGTCACGAATTTGCTATTAAGGATTCCGTAACCTTTATTGATACTTTAACGAAAAAAAGTTTCAACCTCAGTATAAAATGGCATCCTTCGATGTAATTGCGTTGTATCCAAGTGTTCCACGTAATTTGACTTACCCCATCATAGAACAAATTTTGTTCTTGAACGGATATAATCAGACTTTTATTAACGGTTTAATTCAATTAATTCGTCTGGTTATGGATCAAAACCGACGGCTTAGCAATGGGCTCGCCTCTCGCACCTATTTTAGCTGAGATTTTCATGACAGACTTTAAGACCAAACTTGTATCAAAATTTCCTCAGCGAAAATTCTGGAAACGTAATGTTGATGATGTCTTTGTCCTGCATGACTTAACAACTCGGCAACTGCACATACTCCTTAATAATATTAATAATCTTCACCCTAAAATTCAATTTACCCTGCAAGAAGAAAGAAATATGTATATAAACTTTTTAGATATTCAAATTACTAGGAACCTGGAAGGCTTCAGCTTTGATATTTATAGAAAACCCACATCATCTAGATACATTGATGGTTATTCACACCACCCTAATACGTACTCATAAAGTAGCTTTAATTTATAGTTGCATATATCGTATTTTTAACTTCCGATGAAATACCATTAATACACAAAAGGAGCTTACATTTTTAACGAACAAGAACTTGGTTAATAATATCTATAAATAAGTGATGAATAAAATTAGTCTTAAGCAGATTAGTACCTTAAGCATAGTACTCAGGAACGGCGAAAATGCTCCGGAATATGTTCGTGGGTGGAAAGTGTGATTTCGGGCATCGGAAAACTTGACGGTACTCAGCAAAATTTTTCCCCTAGCGGAAGTTTCGCCACGACCTGCATTCCGGCTATATTTGAGCCTGGAATGAAAACATTATTTCCACCGGCGAAATTAAGATTTGCACCCCGTTCAATTTCCAACGCCCCGAAATTCCGTGCAAGCGTAATTTCCATCCTGATTTCCGTTCCGCCGGACCTGAGTACTATGCTTTAAGAAGTAAACTTGACAGGAAATATGTGGTTATACCGTTTAACACTCTTAGTTATAGTATTTCTTCGATCTTTAAGAAATACAATATTCACACCAGTTTTTCTACGAATAATAATCTTAAAAAATTTTATACCTAAAATTAAATATTTTGTTCTTCTTATGTATCGGTCGGGTGTTTATTGTATTACATGTGGAACCTGTCCCGCAATATATACAGTATATAGGTCAGACTTGTCGTCAATTTAAAATCCGATATCTTGAGCATGTTGCCAAAAAGAATAATAATTCCTCTAATGTTAATTGTCACTGTCTATTGACCAATCATCCTGTTGAGAACACAAAAATGTATGTAATCAACTGTATAAACAATAGATTGAAAGGGGTGGGGGGCGCTGCGAGCCGTCGGTGAGTACGGACGTGTTTCACGTGAGCTCCCTGTGCTGGCACGAATGCTGTAATTACTGTGAGTCATCGAGTTAGCGTAGATAAAAGGAACGAAAGTAAGTTGATACAAAAGCAATGTAGTTAGTAATCAGTTTAATAAATAAGAAATAATTCTGGTGAATAAATATAAAACCTATGCCGCTATTTATACCCGATGTACACATCCCCTGCTCGCTTCAGATAAGTCTTGTAGGTTTTCAGAGACGGATAAGAAACTGGATCAAAAGTTGCTGCAAGTGACAGGAATAACAAACAAAAAATAACCTTGAGATGATCCATTTACTGTGTTAAATAGGAACTAGATATTGTTATTTCCTTGGGTTGGGCAATGATGTTTTGCATACACAAGTGGGTTGCATCTGATCAGAAAAGTCCACTGAAGTCTGATTTTGATATTTGTGTCGGCAGATATTTTAGGAAAGTCAGGTCTAGTTGAACTTAAATATACTTGGGTAGTCGAGTCATGTACATTGTAAATTTATTAGTAGAGAAGTGCATGATATATGCAATGCTGTGATTATATACAGGGCAGTTGAGAAAGATTGTGGATATGTGAGATAGTTGTAATGAAGATCAGTAAAGAATCCTTTTCTCACAAAATTTCAAACACTATGTGTGTTTTATTGAATTGGACAACTAGTTTCGACTCATACGTGAGTCATCTTCAGGTCCCTTATTTCCGGTACAACTAATATAGATACAAATTCAATTTAAAACTAACAGTTAAATTGACAGATCATATATCGGAGTTACCTCAGCGAAAAAGAAAACGATTTAAAGTAGATCCACAGTTTCAGGACGAACGTTCGACCATCGTTAAAAGTCGGAAAAGCGGAAACAAAGCGAGGAAAGCTAACAAACAGAAATCCGAAATAATTACAGAATAAATGCAGGGATAAAAAAAATAAAGTAAATGTATAACACTACATACCGTTTAGTTGTAATTGAGGATAATTTATTCTGTAATTATTTCGGATTTCTGTTTGTTAGCTTTCCTCGCTTTGTTTCCGCTTTTCCGACTTTTAACGATGGTCGAACGTTCGTCCTGAAACTGTGGATCTGCTTTAAATCGTTTTCTTTTTCGCTGAGGTAACTCCGATATATGATCTGTCAATTTAACTGTTAGTTTTAAATTGAATTTGTATCTATATTAGTTGTACCGGAAATAAGGGACCTGAAGATGACTCACGTATGAGTCGAAACTAGTTGTCCAATTCAATAAAACACACATAGTGTTTGAAATTTTGTGAGAAAAGGATTCTTTACTGATCTTCATTATATACAGGGCGTCTCATTTTAAAGAGTTACGGGCAAATTGCAGGAAGAATACGATATATATGTTGGAAAATGCGAGTGCATATTATGCAACAGGAAGGGGGAAATCTATCTGTGCCATTTCCGTCAAGGTCAAAGGTACCGGTCTAGGTCATTCGCACTTTAACTTGTAACACCTCCGTGTACACAATGCGCGGAAATAACGCGGAAACACCACTCAATTGTTCTAATAAAAAAACTGAGGTTTCCGTAATGCCACTAAATTGCGTAACCACAACTTAACTATCAACTGCGTCGTCTTTGGTTCGCAACTTGGATCTGTGGTGGCCTAAAATTCACACACTAATTTTGGTCGCTCGAGCGACAAAGATGGCCGACGTTTGAGGTTTTTCAACAGGGCACTGCTTTTGTGTAACTCAAAACTCTTGCTCGTAGGGGGTGTCACAGTTTGGAGGGGGTCCGACGACGGTACCTTAAGAGATCTTCACTGCATCTTCCAAAGAGGAGGGGGGTGATTCCCAATAGAATATTGTGTTGAGCTTAATAGTGCACCCAAAGGTCTTCCCTTATTGGTCAGTATTGGCTCTTACACAATATGAGGCAGTTGCAGTCTAGATGTTAAAATGGCAGCATCACATGAGGATGTGTTGGTCTTTGGGTTGTTTTTTGCACTGAAGTGTGTAAACGATCAACGCATTAAACATATGGAACAAAGTGTGTGGTGCAAGAAATGGCTGCTGAAAAGGAGGAAATAAACCCATATAAACCTCCTGTCCGAATTGAGGGTGTTCCCTAATGATTGGCACAATTATTTGAGGATGTACGAAGGAAGCTATTTCCTTTTGCTGTCTTTGGTCAGCCCTTTCATTAAGAAAAACGACACTGTCATGCGAGAAGCTATTTCCCCCACATGAAAGACTCACGGCAACGTTGAGATTTTTGGCAACCGGACGGACCTACAAAGACCTGAAGTTCGCAACAATAATTTCTGGTCAGGCACTCAGACACATCATACCAGTGACAAGTGAGACCATTTATGAAGTCCTCCATAAAGATTATATGAAAGTAAGAAATATTACAATGTTCGTGTGATCTGCCTATATTATTGTTATTGTAACCCATGTGTACATTGACGTGAAATTGAAAATTCCAATCTTTAATTTCCTACAACAGAATTTGATACAAAAGATGCAGCTGTCGGGTAGTCTGATACATTAGCAATGTGTGATCGCACTGTGTTGTATTCATATTGTTGTGGCCTAATTCTTTCATCATCATGTACCAGGACTGGGCTGGGAGTGCTCAAGGAAAACAGAGTTCCTGAATAGGATTGAGCTGAACTGCTTGCTGGATAGTACATTTGGGATTGTTGAGGGTATCGGGGAGATGTCTGTTCTCCGACTAGTCTGTGGGACAAAATTAAGCATCCCATTTCGGATTGAAATAAAGTGTCGGGCATAAGTTTCTGAGGTATCAGCATTTGTTGTTTTGGAAGGGCACGTAATGCCATGGCGAAAGCTTTTCTCATAACAACATCGAAGCGATCTTCTTGGTGAGAGGGTTTCTGGAAATGCTGTTGAACCGTTAACAATACCTCATTTGCCAAAGATGCTTGTTCCGCTTCTCGGACGCTTTTTGTATGTCGTCGACGGATGCGAGGTCTCGGTGCTGCAATATTGGCTCCTGCACATGGTGCTGATGAAATGTCTTGATTACTCACAGTATGTTGATTGGGGGCACTCTGTTGTGATTCTTCCACAGCTTGTTCCTGAAAAATGTCACACATACATATGCCAGCCATTCATTTGTAAAATATATTGATAGATATTAATGTTTTTAAAGTGAAATGCGTGTAATGTGACATTTGCTTGTATTGTATGGTTACAGTTCCCTCGGACTGCAGAAGACTGGAAAAATGCCGCAGGTGGTTTCGAAAAGAAATGGAATTTTCCTCGCTGCCTTGGAGCTATGGATAGGCAACATATCACCATCGTGCCTCCGGCTGGTAGTGGCTCCACATACTACAACTACAAAGGAAGGCACAGCATGGTTCTACTCGCGATCGCTGATGCAAATTACAATTTCATGATATTCGATTTTGGTACCAATGGCCGAATCTCAGACAGCATAGTTCTGCAGAACACAAAGTTTTTCGCTAAACTTACAAAAAATAACCTCCTCAATATTCCCCAGTCAAACGATATTAGGAACTCAACTGTCAGTCTGCCCCATGTATTTGTTGCGGATGATGCTTTTCCTTTGAGAGAAGACATTACGAAACCTTTCAGACAAGCCGACCTCATTTGTGAGTCTAGAAAGATATACAGGGTGAATAATTCAAGATACCATAGTATTTTTCCATGTAATTCTACAAGAGCAATCCCAAAAGTCTCGTATTTTTTGCAAATACCAAGAAATGTTTATTTTCAAAAATATTCATGTCAGTTTAAAGCTTGAACATTCACCTCTTTTTGTAAATAATTTCCATTTCAATGGAAACATTTTTGCAGGCGCTGTTTTTTTATTGGAGCCTTCAACTTGTTCTTCTGCTCTCCGCTGCCGCCAAATCACAAAGTCCGGCGCCATGTATGGCGGCATGTCTAGCGTCATGTCTGGCATCATGTCCATGCCTGCTCATACTTCACTTCACACTTCAATCTGAGTGAGGTGTGACCAGGTTTAAAGCGGCAAAAAAGCTGAATATGCCTACGAGATCCATTGAGGATAAATGTGACATCATTTACCTATGTGGCAAACACAAATTCAATTACTGGAAAGTGGCCAAAGATGTCAACTCTAAACATCATATTTCTAATCCCGTGGATCCAACTTTTGTAAGGCGACTTCGATTAAAGATTGATGCAACGGGTTCAGTTGCCAACATTCGTCGTGTGTGTCCAAGACCTGCCACAGGTGGAGACAGTGAAACAAGGGTATTGGAAAATGCTATGAAAAGCCCACGGAAGTCCTCCAGAAAACATGCATTGCAAGCCGGAATCAGTCATAAAAATTTTTAACTGCAACAAAATGAGACTGTATCGCATGCACATTCCCCAAGTGCTGAAACCTGGGGACTCTGACATAAGAATTGACTTCTGCTATTGGGTGGGTTTGAGATTGGAAGAAGATAAAGATTTCTCATCCCATGTCTGCCTCTGTGATGAAGCTGCGTTCCATTTAAACGGGACGGTTAACAGTAAAAATTCAGTTAAGTGGGCCACCGGAAATTCCCACTGGATGATGGGTTGATGGGGCAAGGTTCTCCTAAGGTCATTGTGTGAGCTGGCATTTTCGGAGACCATGTCTTTCTGCATTTTTTTGAAGGAAGTGTGACTATTCAGGTTTATCTTTAAATGCTAAAAGACTTTCTTCAGCCCGAGTTAACCAGGTAAGGATTCAACCCTCATCAACATTGGTTTCAACAAGATGGTACCCCACCACACTGGGCGATTATTGTTCGTAGCTGGCTGAATGCCAACTTCCCCCAGTGGATTAGTCGGGATCAGCCAGTTTCTTTGCCGCCAAGGAGCCCAGATCTTTCAAGTTGTGACTTCTTCTTGTGGGGTCATTTGAAGTCCAAATTGTATGAGACAAGACCCCATACCATCGAAGCATTCAAACAACGGATCAGAAACAAGGTTGCCCAGATCGTATGGAGCAGTGTATTATTCAAAGAGGAGGGCATATCGAGCAATTATAATCCCATATCATATTGAATTATAGCTTTAAACTGACGTAAACAGTTTTCAAAATAAACGTTTCTTGCTTGGTATTTGTAAAAAATACAAGATTTTTGGGATTGCTCTTGTAGAATTACATGGAAAAACCCCATGGCGTCTTGAATTATTCACCCTGTATAACTACCGGTTGTCTTGTGCAAGATGGATTGTCGAAAATGTGTTTGGCATTTAAGTTGTACGATTCATAATATTCCATACCCAATTGCTGTTAAAAAAAAAACAAAAATTGAATCCATTGTCATGGCCTGCTGTGTGCTGCACAATTTTTTTTATGCAAACAGTACACACCAGTTAGCACCTTCAGAACGATTTGAATGCGAAAATACTGTTGAAGGTACAACTTCTGTGGGGTATGGTGCACATAATGAATATGTATATGGTTTAAGACGCAGAAGCTGTATTGGAAACACAGCTCATTCAGCAAAGCAAGTGCGGGAAGCATCTATGTGCTATTTTGCTTACGATGGAAATTCAGTGGCAACACTGAATCATTTGAAATGTATGCACTGCTGTCGATGTATTGCATTGTCGAATGACGAATTTTGTGAACAATGAATTATTACACTGCGTACAAATCAATAAAAACATCTGATAATGTCATTTGCTTGTAAATGTGTACTTCTGCAAAATAAATCATATGTAACAATAAACCTTGTTTGTAACCACTGTCCTCCACACTGCTATAGTCAGAATCACCCAAGTCTTCATCACTGTCCAGGTTTATACGTGAAGCTCGAGGAGTCTCTTGATCACCCAGAAAACTACATCGAAATTCCCATTAACACAACTAGCGGGAAATGAACAAACTGGAAACAGATGTTAATGAACTCATTTTAACAATGTGAGGTACCTCAACTAAGGCTTGTAAACAGCATAACTTGACGCTCCGGATTTCATCGAATCCTTCACTTTCTTAATTTCTTTTCGGTAAGCACTTCTGAGGGTATTTATTTTCTTGATGACCGCCTCTTTCAGTTTGGCGGTCAGTTTGTTATATCCAGCATCTTTTTGGTTTCAGTCATGACAGTATTTCGATTTTATTTGCCAAAGGCAAGGCTCACTTTCATGCAGCTTACTAAAAGTTTTCCAAAATTCCCCGGTTCCTTTTCGACAATACTAGCAGGGAAACTCCGCATCCGTAATGGGCAGAGCGAATCAATGACGTCGCCCTCCTTGAGGCATAGCTACACACGTCAGGTTTGGCCTGTACACACATCGAGGAACATCTCAAAGGTGGGACTGTTCAGTTAACCTTTAAGATATCCTGTACGTGTGTGGCGGGCTTCAGGAATCCACTATGGTGTCCTGCTTAGAGAAGAGAAGAGAGCAGGAACTCTATCCCCCGAGACTGTGCGATTCTCTACGTGCGAGACTCTGAGAGAATCTGCCTTTTGCAAGGCTGTGTGCCTCCTTACATCTATCTATATATATATATATATATATAAAAATGAGTTTCCATCGCGCATGGCTTCGCAATAGTTCCACCGATTTCGATGATTTTGGTCCCGTCGGGTTCATCGTCGCCAGGACAAGGTTTATGCCAAATAAAATTTGAAAGAAAAACAGCCTTTTTATATGAAAATGCCCAAAAAACGTCATTTTTTCGTTCTCATCCGGGCAACTGCATTCCAAAATTCGAACGCTTGCATTCTTTCATTTTTTCCACTCTCATTCCAAGTAAATTTTTCGTCACATTCCAAACCGTTGTTCACATTCAACAACCACACGCGTCTTTCACCATAGAGTACATTTAGTAAGCACACTTCATATCTTCTAATTTACCAATTTACCATTGCAGTTAGTTTCGTTTTTACAATGGTTTTATTTACAGCAATAAGCAACGTCTCCACCGATTTTGCTAATCGTTATTGCATAATTGTTGTTCACCATACCGTCCATTTCGTGAGTGCATTTACAGTATTGGCCCAATTGATAACAAATCTAGCATTTCCCAACATTTGTGTTTCATGTCATGTATACAATTAAAGCATAAATTTAAAAATCAAAACAGCAAAATCGAAAGCTAAACAGACTTAATGAAGTCTGTGATGTCAGTCTGTAGGCAATGAGATGTCTCGCTATACTACGAATTTTGGGTTGAAAAAACGTTATATCCGGGAAATGCAGCAAAATATCTGCTGTATAAACGAGATTTCTTTATAAACGGGATTCGTTAAATGCGGGTTTCAATTTGTTAAATTGGATTTGTGCGTTATAGACGGAATTTCGTTATATGCGGGACACGCTTTAAGCGGGTTGTGCTGTACAGTAGAGTCCCGGTTATCCGATTCCCGGTCATCCGATGCTCCGTGTTAACCGCGGTGCATGTCACAACCGAGGGCTCCATGTTACCCGCGATGTCACCGCGGTTAACACGGAATTACTTGGAAAAACCGCTCGGATAAGCGAAACTTTTGCTGCTTCGGAGATGTGACACCACGCCACTCCATACTTTGGCGTTTTGTTTCTGGGTCATACTGGAAGCACCAGGTTTCGTCACCAGTCACAATTGATTGCAAAAACGAAGGATTTGAATCTGCTATTGAGATGATGTCCCCACACGAATCCATTCTGAGTTGTTTCTGTTTCTCAGTTAGGTGGTGTGGGACAAACCTTGCGCTGATCTTGCGCTTACCCAAATTCTTGGTGACAAAGTTTCGGATAATTTCACGTGGAATACACAATTCACTCTCCATCATTCGGACAGATAAGCGGCGATCGTTTTGGAGTAGCTCACGAACTTTTTCGATGTTTTCGGGTGTGGTGTTGGTGGTCGGCCTCCCAGAACGAGGATCGTCTTCAAGAGATTCGAGTCCTTCCCGGAAACGCTTAAACCAGTCATACACGCATTTTCGAGTCACAGCTTCTTCCCCGTACACCTTCTGTAACATATCGTGGGTTTCGGTTGCCGATTTCCCCAGTTTGAAGCAGGAATTTCATGTTGACTCGCTGCTCCATTTTGCACCTGGAACAACTAGTTTTCATGCAACACTTTAGTAACTGAGACGTCATAAGGAAACGTCACGCAATGCCTGTGCACATCACACATTTCTTAGCTTAGATATCAACATTCAATTCGCACGCATCGAAATGTTTCTAGGTTCCTTGAAATTCGTACAATCAGACCATTCACCGTACTTTCCGGTCCCACCTTGTATAAACTCACCCTCGTACTTGATTTTGTGCACTCTACCTAGAGCAGTCATGCTGTGCGTTGTACTGCCGCAATATATTATGGTATTTTAAATATTCCGCCATTGTGTAACAAAGTGAAATATTAAATGTTGTTATAGGGTTGTCTCCATGAGTGCGAGTAAAATTTATTCGATTACTACATCCAGCCACATGGGAGAGTCCAATCAGCCTGCTTCAACATATCTGCCTCGATGATTCCTTGATGACTCCAACGTTTTCAGTGGCGATCGTCGATGACCGATTGGTGTGGTGATGAACGGCGTTAGTCGTTTTTCAAGGCACACAACTCAACAGGGAGAAGTTGTTTTCGCAAAGCTGGTTAGAAACCACGCCGCTGCTATGGATAGGCCGGTTAGCAATCGAGGCCTGGTCATTTGTAAGACCAGTTGAAAATTGTATTCTTCCTGTCATTTCCCCGTAACTCTTTAAATTGAGACACCCTGTATACGCCCTACTATATCAATATATTGATGTTTGGAGACATTCCTCTACTTTCTGCTTTTAAAAAAAGAATAGTAATGTCTTCCATTCACACATGGATTATGTAATTAGGAAATCAAATTGAAAGCAATTTAAAAAGATATATCTTACTTGAACGGAAGTCCAATTCCTGGAGGGAATGTCCAACATTAATTATTTCTATTTGTTCCCACATGTAGTTAATGATGCAGTTGCCCAAGTAAAAATATGCAGCAGGTTTCTGAAAAAGAAATTATAAAATATCTGCAAAAATTGGAACCCCCAATTTCTGCAGAAAGACTGCCTATATCAATCTTCAGAATTTCTGTGCATGCATGCTAATATAATTTATTCCATTCGCTGTTCCTATTATTAATGCCGAAATTTTAAATAGTGGTTACTGCAGAATTTCTGCAAAGTCTGAAAATAATCTGTAGAAAATTTATCTACAAATATTTGAACAAAATCTGAAATTCTGCAAAATGTCTGCAAACGATGAATACAATCTCTGCAGAAAATCTGCAGTTGTAGTTGCACCTGAAAATATGCTGCCACATTTTCTACAGATAAATATTGACGTACAAAATTATAAGAATTTCTGTAGATTTTATGCAAAAATCAATGTTTTTCTGTAGAAAATCTGCAGCATATTTTTCTGTGGTGATTTCCATTGTTTAGCAAGAATACTACGGACCATTGCATTCGCGAATTTCAGACAATAAGTACGAACACCTTGATCGACAAAGGGAGGACTTGAGAATATGTATGGAAAACATATTTCTTGAAATTCAATATTGTATTGGAAGCGAAGCTTGTGAAGAACCAAGAGGATTTTAGGCTTATGCATAATCAGACCATGGGAATGCAATACTAATATCAAGCATATACAGTATGCGAATGAAATTCATATAAAAATAATACAGGGCAAGATTGTTAACAAAATCATATGTATTGGAAACTGAAAGTCTTGTAAATGAAATGATTAGCCTTTAAAATCCCAATAAATTTTTCATTTCTAGTTCTTATTAATCGCTCGCAATTCACATTTTATAATAGCCTATAGTGAAGTAAATTCACATCTCCCTTTGTCTTTGCGACTATTTAGAACTCAGGAATGTGCCTGTTAGCATAACAAGTGATATAACTGGACTGTGAATTGTTGAAAAGTAAACGATGGAATTTATGTTTCCAAATAAATCTACATATAAATTACAGATGTCAAATATCAACGTTTAAATTTTGAAAAATCGTGCTCATTCATTTTAACGTATATTTGTAATTTACCTTGTTAATTTAGCCACATATTATTTTGTTAAAGATATTCATTACGTTTGCAATGTGTTCATTTCACATGCAATACACATCCTCATTATACTATAGACTACGAATAATATAACATGAACACGAGTAAATGAAATGAAAACTTGATTTAGTTAAACTTGAACATTCTTTTGAAACTTTTAGGAAAACAAAGCAAAATTTCGGAAGCATGTAGGCAAAATTGGAAAACAAGATATGCATGCAGCGAACTTTTCCAAATTACGTGCAAAACTTTTCCTAAATTTTGCTGTCTTCCAAATAAAAATTCCCCAAATTTTTGCTAAATCTCCCTGAAAGTTTCGTACATTATGGGATACAGTTTTTGGCAAAATCTGAATTGCTAACTCTAATCAATTTCTTTCAGTAATGCAACCTAACCTGTCGTAAATATTTCATAGATTTATGTACGAATTGGTAAATTTGGGAATTAATTTTTAACAACATGCACATTCAGACTTGACAAAGTACAATTATTTTACTTGCTTGTATGTAGTACTATAGTGTACTTGTGGTCCAAAGTTAAAATAAACACCCAGAATATTGTTTCCAATTGAAAATCAGAAGGAGAATATAGATAATTAAAGGCGATGTGCATAGTGGATCGATATAGATTAAAAACGAAACTGTTTAGATCAAAACCATGTTTTGCAATTGCACTGAAAATTATAAAATAATTTTGGGACCAGCTTCTGCCCTCTCTATTTCTCTTTCCCTTCTTGGAATAACTCGTTCAGTTTGCTTACACTTGTTTAACTTCTGATAACAGCTTTACTTGGCCATGCCCACACGCAAATAATATACTGCATGTATGTTATTTTTATATTACAAAAAATGTTTTTATACAGTATATTGACAGAAATATATTTTTGTATGTAATTATGGCACTTTCTGATAACCTCAAAATACGAGGGCTGTTAAAAAAGTATCCGACCTTATTTTTTTTTCGAAAACCTGAAGGACTTAAA
>WWPM01004803.1:0-12221 GCA_023279145.1 Glomeris maerens | reverse complement strand
GGCCAATATATTTTTAATTACTTAGTTGACTTGTCCACCCACATCTCAACATGCCCACCCCTTTCACTTGGTGGAATGTGTCCCAAAATGTGGCAAAGGGCACAATTTGTTGTTATTTTGAGACCATTGGAATTTTAAGGGGAGTTTGAAACTCCGCTTTGTTACCCCCTCCCCCCCTTCTGAAACACATTAGAAACGCATTTCCTGAACCCCTCCCCCCCCCTAGCAGCGTTTCGTAATTTATGAATGATCCCTAAGCGTGTCATTTAGTTATTAGAGTTTGAATAATGTAATATGTCCTGTACGCATTTTAGAAATTATACGTATAGTATTTACGTACTCGGAATTTGAAGCAAAATAACGAACATCGTTTTCATTTATGAACAGTCTGTAAAGGCCATGGCCCCAAGGTGTTGGTCAGCAGCGACATGCACAGCTTCAAGGATTGCACGAAAATCGACGGAGACCTGTTCATGGACAACACGACATTCACTGGGTATCATGAAAGTATCACCAAGTATCTTGTATTGCATTTTGTTTCACAACAATTGCTTCAAGCTATTTTCTTTAAAAATCGATAAACTTAGTTTCCATCGGGGATATTCAGCTTCTTAGCCCTATTTCATTTTTATAGGCTTTATACTTTATTAGTCCTGCCAGCTTTTCAAGGAAATGTCATGAGATTTAAAGTGGAAAGTTTGTTGATACTAATTTGAAATTGGTATATTATTTATTGAAATTGTGTTGCAGACAAATCAAATCCTCATCAACTTTAGCCTGCAATATCATAAAGTATTGAAATTTGCGGAATTTGCCACGGATGTTTATCTTAGATTGTAATATGGAAAATAGTGCAATATAATCATCAAATTCATCAAATTGGTGAATGGTGAAAATGGATTTTTCCGTGTTTCTCTCTTACAATGCAACTTATTGCCGTATCACAGGTTCATAGTTATTGGGAACTTTGAAGTTCACAATTTTATGTTGTCCGTGTCTGGCAGCAAAGGACATATCCCAGGGATGGATCCGAGCGAGCTGGAGGTGTTCACCACTGTTAGGGAACTTATTGGCTGTTTGCATATAACTGCTTCTCACCCCAACTTCACTGACCTTCATTACTTCGAGAGCCTGCGGTAAGTTGGAAGGATGTGGTATAGGCTTATTCTTGTTATAAGCGGGCTCATTCGGTCCGGTTTCTGATCGGTCACAGGAGCGTGTTTGATGTGGACATCGTAGGGACTTCGCTGAAGTTTCTCGGGTTGCGCTCTCTGAACAAGACAAGGG
This sequence comes from Glomeris maerens, assembly GCA_023279145.1. Classification (NCBI taxonomy): domain Eukaryota; kingdom Metazoa; phylum Arthropoda; class Diplopoda; order Glomerida; family Glomeridae; genus Glomeris; species Glomeris maerens. The sequence continues at coordinate 10,934 of WWPM01004803.1, read as the reverse complement.
ATGTGTACATCGGAAATAACAGTAATCTGTGCTTTGCTGAGGGTATCAACTGGCCCAAATTAATGAACAGCAACAGGAATCATTCTGTCGAAAACAACAAGCCCAAAGCAGCTTGTGGTCAGTTATACCGTTTGTGGTAATTTCTGTTTCCAAAGCAGTGTTTGTTGTTTTTTAAGCTGATTTTGACACGCAGTTGCCGATAAAATGGTCTGTCACAAGGAGTGCTCGGAGGATGGTTGTTGGGGACCCAGCGACGAAGACTGTTTGTCGTGCAAGTGGTTCTCGCTGGACGGCAAGTGTATAGACAGCTGTAATTATGAAGGGTAATAGAAATAATTCTCTAGAATACTTCATTTCCCCAGCTGCTGTTGCTGATGCTAGAGTAATGTACAACTTGCTTATCAGGGTATACCAATCAGGCGATAAGACCTGTGGAAAATGCCATGAGCTGTGCATGAAGTGCACGGGTGATAGGTTCAAGGTATCGAAATGCAAGGAATGCGCCCAATTCCGGTTCGAGGAGAAGTGCGTGGACCATTGCCCCCTCGAGTACTACACAGACTATGATACGATGAGGTGCCTGAGATGCTCCCCCGGTTGCATGAGTTGCACAGGACCCGAATCGGACAAGTGCAAGTCGTGTCGTAATTTGAAGGTGCCCCTCGGAGACAACATCACGCACGAGGTAGATGTTGCGGACATTGCTTCCAAACTATCACCTAACTGAATCAAATGAAAACTTTGAATATTTTTATTGCGCATCATATTAAACATATAGTACACTGTGTCCCCCAAAAAAACGACAACATTTTTAACGGTTTATAACTTTGCAAACACTTTATAGAAATTCACCAAATTTGGCAACAATATACATGAGTGTATACTGCGTACACTCTACCTAAAACTGAAATTCTGAGGAAGTGGATAGTGAAGGGAGGAAAGCAGTTGCAATCCTCTGGCATAATTTTTCCTCTAGGGAAGCCCGTTGTTCAGAAAACCATAATTTCTTCGGAGAATCAGAGGAAGAGTCTAAACTCTGGTGATATTTCCTAAATATTCCTCTTCGTGTGTGCGAAATTGAATTTAAATTTTTTTATTGGTTAGCTGATTCTTCTCCGCCAGGACATAAAATCCATGTGTTTTTTTTAGACAGTTCTTATGCACGGCAACTCGTATTTTATATTTTTGAGGAAATAATCATATAATGTTTATTTGCACATGGTTTCCCACCCCGTGTAGTTCGACTGCTCGGACAAGTGTCCCAAGGACAAGCCACACATACAGCAAGATCAGGGTGGACCGTACTGCTCGGATAAGGTAACTTTGGTAAAGTCAGTTTCAGTTCTAGTTCTTGTCACGTGAAAAGGCAATGGCGAGTTGTTCCAGGACAAATTGTTTCACGCACAGAATCTGCAAAGTGGCCATTATAGTTGGAGGAGTCGTGGCCTGGATATTGCTCATTGTCGTAATTGTGGCTGCATATCGCAACCGACGTTTGCTAAGGACCTGTCTGAGAGAGAATCCTGCCTGGATGAGAATGGTAAGTCGATCTTCCTGCAGGATTCGTATATCAAACTTCAGGCTTTTCAGCACGGTGTTTGCATAAAGGTGGGCACATACCATCGCTCTAGCCCGCCAAACGGCCTGGCGCCGCGCCAAAAAGCGATCGTAAATGGCGAAACCCGACGCGCTTGGAGTGGCGCGAGCGGCAGGTCGAATATTCAATCGGTCGAATATTCGTCGAGCCACGCCGTTTATCGCCGGCGCGGGCGATTTGCGAACGGGAAAACCCGGCGTGGAGCAGGGGCGGAATCAATGGGAATCTCGCGTATTTGGGGGGGAGTGGGCACGCAGCGTGGGGGAGGCGTGGTCTACCAGGCGTGGGATTGGGCAAAAATGTGCAGGCGTGGCGCAGCACGCATGTGATTGGCCAGAAAAATGGAGCCGCGCGGCACGGTCGCATGTGGCATACAAAAAAGGCTGGGCGAAAAATGGAATGGTGCAGCGCGGCGCGGATCGCTTTGGATAGATGGTATGTGCCCACCTTTATACTGTTTTGCGCAAATGGTTCGGGAAAAGTAATGCAAGATTTTCTTTGCGTAACCTCTGCTTAGCTTTTTCAGAGAAATGCTCGGCGCGAGGAGAGCTATCCCTTGAATGCACAACAAGTGGACCCTAATCATGCGCAGTTGAGAATCGGCGAAGAAGGTGAGCTGTATAAAGGTCCTATTCACGATCACTCCAACCAGCCAAACGGCTTGGCTCCATGCCAAAAACTGATCGTGATTGGGGAAACCCGACTCGCTTGGAGTGGCGCGAGCGACCGGTCGAATGTTCAACCCATCAAGCTGCGCCGTGTAGCGCCGGCGCGGACAATGCGTAGCGGGAAAGGAATCTCTGGGAATCTCGCGGAATCTGGGGGAAGTGGGCACGTAGCGTGGGGGAGGCGTGGTGTAGCAAGCGTGTGATTGGGCACAAAATGGGCAGGTGTGGCGTGGCATGCATGAGATTGGCCAGAATAATGGAGCGGCGCGGTCTTTCAAATTTTGCACAAACATGGCTGGGCTAAAAATGGAGTGATGTGGTACGGCGCAGTGCGGTTTAAAGCGATCGTGAATGTCCACCTTAACGAATGCATCCCTAACCCTGTGTGCGCAACCGATGAACAAACTGCCTTTGATTCTTTACCCATAGTGCAATTGCCGGTATCATTGGGCGTTTTCGGCAATTCGTCAAGCCAATCTGAGTCGACTGAACGTGTGATGTCATTTCTGATTCGTGACTGCATGGAACCCAACTGAGCTGGCTTGCCGACCACAAATTTCAGTACAAAATGGCCGATTATGTCAGTTGCACCGGGCACAAAAAACTGCGATCACTCATGATGCAATGAACATTGCACATGGTGGCCGCCATCTTGTCAAGCCATGCATCGGTTGGCAAAATTTCGACTGAGACGGAAGTCAGTGCAACTGAAGTCGTTCCTCAGTCGACTGATTTGCCCACCAAAATAACCGTTCAGTTGATTGAGGCTCGGATGAATTGTTGACTTAACCTTAACTAGCCGTTGTTCAGTCGACAAGATAGGAACTGAATTGCCACAAAACGCCCATTGACTGCAATTCGCTTTCTCATTGTACGAGTCCATTTCCGGCATGGACCTGACAGTGGATAGCCCACAAGGTACAAACCCTAGCTGCTTTGGGTTATAATTCCATAAACTACGAGGCTTGGTTTTTCAAGATTAATTTCCCTTGGGAATGCCAAAGGTGTGAATCACTTATATGCTGCTGCACAAATATTGCAATGTCAAATGAAATGCATTTCTGATAGGTAACTCCCGAGGAGGTCCTAAGCCCCAATTTATGGCTGCAAAACTCAAAATTCTCCAGCTGGATGAAAGTGCTATGTGGTCTATAGCAGAATGTTTGGCTAATGAGAACTGGATTAGAGTTGGGCGGAATCTGAAAATAGACGATGAGCGACTGAAAGAACTGAAATCAGAACATGGCACGAACAACAGGGATCGTGCATTTCAAATGCTTCTTAGTTGGCGTCAATCCAATCCGGATTGCACTCTGCGAGAGCTATTCGATGCTTTGAAACAGCTCCGACTGGAATTAACTATTAAACAGATTGAAAGGATCGATTTCAGCAAACGTAAGTATTCGTGTCGATGACCAATTTGTTAAACATCTCGTTGCTGCAGACCGTAATAATGAGCAGCGGCTGTCAATTGATTGTATTAGTAAGTTGTCATATGGAGGCATTTGTCCATAACCTTTAAGTTCAACGAAATTGTTTCAGATATGACGCAGCAATGAAACGTCCACGATTACATATATCCGCTACTGGACGGTCATAAGTTCCAAGAAACCATTCTAACCTTATGCAATTCAAGAAGAAAATGCACTTACTTCAGATTCATAATGTGCAATCGTAATTGAAATTGAATTGTAACTGAAGAACCAGCGCAAAAGTGCTTTGAAATCAGTTTGGAACCTGGACAATGTACTCAACCTGAAAGTTAATAAAATCTCATTTTTTATGATTGGGTAAAAACAACGGCACAATAAAGGAGGCCAAAAGACCTTGTACCGTAAAGTGTGCAATATTTATTAACTATTTTAAAGCGCATAAGGTGGTGTTCCGGCAAAGAAATGTTACCGATAGGAGAACTGGGAACAAAAGGTGGATTCTTGGAGGTTTTGGATCCAAAGTGTCCTTTCCCTCCTCCGTTTTTTGGTTTTATTTGTAGGGTTTCTTTATAGCCCTTTGTGTTGTTTTTTTAAGCAACATTTTTGCTGTTCATATCTGAAACGAGGGAATGAACTGCTAGCGCCACCATTTATTTGCTGTATAGTTCTTTTACGAAGGTTTCACTTCACCGCCTGCATTGATGTGGATACGACCGTTTCTAGTTGTGATATCATGCGAATGTTAACACCACTTTATTTGCCGTTTCTTATCGTAGTAAACACTGCGTTATCAAGGAATGACGTGGACCAAAAAAAAGGAAAAAAGAATAGGTTGTCATGGTGCTATATGTGAATAAGTTTTTTATTGGCTTAGTTTATATGCTTGATGGACATTATTAATATTTTCAGTGGAAGTTTGAAAATTAATTACAGTTTTCAGAACTGCTTTTTGGATTTTTCAACCTGCATTGAGATGTTGGATGAGGTTTCCAACTATGATGTACCCCTTGCTCCAACGGATTTGCTGTGACGCGCAACCGATAAAGCATAGTCTGCGCCAATTGAAATCGCAAGTTTTCTATCGGTTGCTCTGCACATAGCAAATAGGTAACTCCAAAGGAAGTCCCGAGGCTCAATTTATGGCTGCAGAAGTCCCAATTCTCTGGCTGGATGAAAGTGCTATGTGGTCTATAGCAGAATATCTGGCTAATGAGAACTGGATTGGAGTTGGGCGGAATCTGAAAGTTGCCAATAATCGATTGGATGAAATCGATTCAAAACACAAGCATGATTACAGGGAATGTGCACTGCAAATGCTTCTTAGTTGGCGTCAATCCAATCCGGATTGCACTCTGCAAGTTCTATTCGATGCTTTGAGAGATCTCCGAATGGAAACAACTATTAAACAGATTGAAAGGATCGATTTCAGCAAACGTAAGTATTCGTGTCGATGACCAATTTCTTTAACATCTTGTTGCTGCTTGCTGTCAATAGATTGTGTTAGTAAGTTGTCCTATGGAGGCATTTGTCCATAACCTTTAATTTCATCGAAATTGTTTCAGATATGACGCAGAAGTGAAACGTGCACGATTCCATACCCGTTACTGGACGGACATGAAGCTACAAGAAACCATTCCAACCTTATTCAATTCAAGAAGATCATGCAGATTCGTCATTTATTCAATCGTAATGAATATAAAGTGAATTGTAAATGAAGAACGTGCGCGCAATTAATCAATAGTGCTTTGAAGTCGGTTTGGAACTTGGACAATGTACTCAACCTGAAAGTTAATACAATCTCATTGGTGTGCCGGAGAACTAGGAACAAGGATGGCTTCTTGGAGGTTTTTGTATGCAAAGTGTCCTTTCCCTCCTACGCTCTTTGCCTTTTATTTCTAATCTTTCTTTCTTTATGGCCCTTTGTGTTGTTGTTTCCTGTGAAACCTTCGAGAGAGATTCTCGGAGGTTTCTTACCAGATGTGGGGGGGAAGGGGGCGTCGTTTCTGCAAATCTGTGACCATCGTGTTCACACTTACCTCACTGTCTTGCTTTTTTTCACTTACCAATTTCTATTTTTACAAGAAAGCCCGCTCCTTAGCCTCTATTAAGACATTGACAGCACCGTGTGATCGGATTTGCTTTCCATCTTTGTAGAAACAGGAGTTTGACACGTGAAAGTCTGCTCCTTAGGTACTCTACGTCTCTGGATAATTTAGTTTCCAATTAAGTCATTGACTCGTTCTTTCACAGTTTAAAATTGTAAATGTATTTCGAGTGAAAATGAAACGGTTTTAATTTTAAATGCTGATCAATATAAACAGCCTGGCTTGCTCCCAAATTATTGTGTGAAGCATGGTGACAGAACAATGAGTAACACGACAACTAATTAATTATATAGTCAGACAGGAAAAATAAAAAGGCAATGCGCAAACAAGTTCCACTTAATCTTCTATTATTATCATTCTCTCCCTCTAAAACCTCAACAATATGACAACTCATTGCTTACGATAAGGGGACAAAAACAGCAATGAAAGGTGTATATAATCCTTCTGGGACAGTACTTATCATTTGCAAACTGCAAATTCTTATTTTGATTACGTAGAATAGTAGTGAGGTTGTTGGGCATACATTTTGAATCGTTTGTGTAGCGCAAAGCAGAATGCATTTTGCAAAATACTTAATCCGCTTTATAACAGCTTTATATTCATCAATTTATGCAGCCAAGGATGAGAATGAGCTTACAGCTGCCTCTACATTCTGAGAAATGTCACGTATTTTACGGATGATCCCAAACACAATGAATTTGCGTGTCGGTGTTTTGAGTGCCAGATGATGATGCAGGCAAGTTCGTCATCCACTTGATGCGGAAACTATGAGAAGGACGAGGATTGAGAGGTGGTTCCTCATTTGTCTCCTTTTTCACCTGTACGTGTGCACGGCTGTCACCGATGAAAAAGGTAAAAGAAAAACGGTAGATTTTACAAATTGTCAATGTGCCGCATTTCTGTTTCCCCGATGCGCATTAAATTGAGAACATCTGAAGTCCCAAAAAACGTCCGACTGATTTGCCCTTTAGTAGCTAGACCACCAATGGCAGTGTTCAAGGAAAGATCCGTGTGGAGTATCGCGGCCGCGGGAAATGAAGAGAGTCGGAGTCGCGATAGTAAAAATAAATAACAACTGGCTTTATTGTCCTAAGTGGCGCTATATATAGGGCCGGAGAAGACAGTGACCTAGGGGGTAACTAAGTCACTTCAGGTTGAGGGGGAAGCAGCTATAAACCGGAACACTCGACAATCCGTTTGCTTTTGCTGCGACGCGCAACCGATAAAGTCGAGTGTGCCCCGATTCAAATCGCAAGTTTTCTATCAGTTGCCCTGCACTTAACGCACTGGAATCATGAGATTAATAAGATTTGTAAAGGAGTTCTTTGTTCTCTTTCTGCTTCCGTTGACATTCACGTCTTCCATCCCGGGCAAAGCTAACAAAGACGATACATTTATTTTGTAAATTACGGCCGCCATTACTGTCAGCTTGTATTTAATCACTTGAAATATAGAGTTAATTAACACGCAGACGCGTTACAACATAGAAAATCGTTTTCATTTATGAACAGTCTGTAAAGGTGACAAAGTGGACAGCAGCAACATTGACAGCTTCAAGGATTGCGCGAAAATCGATGGACATCTTAATATAGAGAAAGACACGTTCACTGGGTACCGTCAAGTATCGTGCATTGGATTTTGTTTAACATCAATTGTTTGGAAAATATTGATGAACGTAGATTTCCTGGGAAATTCATGGGATTTAACTAATCCATAAAAAAAGTGGGCATTTTTTTTAGAAGTTTAAAATGTTAAAACCCGTGTCTGGCAGCAATAGGGAATTCCGAAAGATGGATCCTAGCGAGCTGGAGGTGTTCAGCACTCTTAAGGAGATTACCGGCTCATTGTCCGTAACTGCTTCTCATCCCGACTTCACGGACCTTCGTTACTTCCGAAACCTGCAGACGATCGGAGAAATAGAGTAGGCTCAAGTGAAAAATTTCTAAGTTGCTAGGGATCATTGGTTGTTCACTTTTGTTCTGCCTTGTAACGTCACAGGGGCCTGTCAGGTGTATACATCGCTGGGACTTCGTTGAAGTCTTTCGGGTTGCGCTCCCTGAAGAGAATATCGGGTGTTATATTCATCTACGAAAACAATAATCTGTGCTTCACTGAGGGGATCAACTGGCACAAATTGCTGAGCTACTTGGATAGTGGGGTGGTGATCAGCTTGCTCTAATCGCTGTGCAACCCCGATATCTATTCGGAAAACAACAGGCCCGAACATGCATGTCGTACGTCACTTACCATTTGAGGTTATTACCATATTATACAGGCGGCATGTCTCACTATTTTGATATGCAGTTGCCGACAACATGGTCTGTCACGAGGAGTGCACGGAGGATGGTTGCTGGGGACCCGGTGTCGATGAGTGTTTGTCGTGCAAGAGGTTCTCTTTGGAGGGCACGTGCCTAGAAAGCTGTTCTTACCCAGGGTAATTGAAATCATCGTCTATAATACATCGCTTCCCCAGCTGATAGAGCAATGCACAACTTGCTTATCAGGATCTACCAATCAGGCGATAGGACATGTGCAAATTGCCATGCGCGGTGCAAGAACTGCACTGGTGATGGGTTCAACTTGTCGGTGTGCGATGAATGCGTCAAATTTCGGTCCGAAGAGCAGTGCGAGGACCAGTGCCCCAACGAGTACTACACGGACTATGTGAGAATGAGGTGCATCAGATGCTCCTCCGAATGCAAAGGATGCAGGGGACCCGGATCGGACCAGTGCGAGTCGTGTCGTCAATTCAAGGTGCCCCTCGGAGAAAGTACCACCCACCAGGTATGCATTTTGAAGGAAATCTTTTGGATGCTACCTTACTATGGTTATGTCATTATTGTTTCCCACCCCGTTTAGTTCAACTGCTCAGATAAGTGTCCAGAGGACAAGCCTCATACATGGCAGGATCAGGGTGGACAGTACTGTTCGGCTAAAGATCCTTTGGAAAGGTTATTTTCAGCTCTTGTCGTGTGAATGGACGTTTCTCGCTTCGTCAGTTGTTACACTGCAATCATTTTTTGTTTGATCACAGAATCAATATACCAGCCATCGTCGGAGGAGTCTTGGGGTGCACATTACTCATCGGCATATTTGTTTCTCTTTTTGTATACCAATGGTGGCAAAGGGTCAAATCGAGAAAGAATACTGCCGAAATGACGGTGGTAAGTACAGTTCGCAAAGTTTAGGAAACCCTAGGATATCTGCATGGTGCCTGCGCAAGCCTGCCATAAAAATACTTTAGTTCCAAAAACGGTGTTATGGAAAGGGAATTATTTCTTTGCTTAATACATTCGAATCCACGTCTTATAAGTTCAAGTCTGTTTTTGTCTACACAGAGAATGAATACACTAGAGGGCAGCGAGCCCTCTAAACCATCACATGTGACGCCAAACCTGGCACAGTTAAGGATCGTCAAAGAAAGCGAGCTGAGGAAAGGAGGCATTCTGGGCTATGGGGCATTTGGTACCGTTTACAAGGTAGTATACCACTCTGTGTTCTGACTTTGATAATTGCAAATCACACTGTAAAAAAATTTGAGCTTTCTAACAGGCTGCCTGGTAAATATAAATCGTTTTACTTCTTCTTATCCACGGTGCTATTAACAGAACCCCCATGACTACAGTTCACTTTCTTATTGAACGAAGTGGGCAAGGTGCCTGACTCGTTGGTAGTGAACCTTAAGGAACCCATCGACGGGGAGGGTTATACATTATGCGATTCCCTCTTCTCCACCAGTACGATTCCATTGTGTACAAGGACCTGACAGGGGATAGTCGACAAGGTGCAAACAAGAAAGCCCTCCCCTTAGCCTCTACTAAGGCATTTTACAGTACCGGGTCATCAGATTTGCTTTCCATCGTCACAGAAACAGCAGTTTGGCACATTATACTCGGACCAACATAGCTTTGGACATCACTCCCACTATTCCTATTGGTTGCGCTTATCGCTTAGCTACTCCTGTCTAAAACTCTTAAATACCCAGAACAAAGATGGCGAGCGTCGAACAAAGAGGAGTGAGCGATGGAGAGACTAATGCATCAGCAATAGGCTCCACCTTATGCCCAAGCTGTGTTGGTCCGATTATAACATGTAAGCCAATATATATTTGTTCAAGTCATTTTAATTTTATTATGGTATACAGAATGCTGTTAGGGCCAAATTCGCTGCATGCGAAAAATAATACATTGAATTCGAAGCAGTGTATGTGTTTTTATTTTCGTATACCTATTTGTCTTTGAATGTACAAACAGTTCGAAAAGCGGTGTGGGCGATTTTTGAGAGGAAACATGGCTGAACCAGTAACCGCGAAGCCTAACCGTGACCACTTTATTGTAAACATCACATTGTTATTCGGTAGCGTTCGACATTGGAAGTGGCCAGCCGCCATGTTTCACTCTGAAACTACTTCGCCAATAACTCCTGCCAATGAGCTTTTTGCTAAATGTGTGCAATTTTTAGAGTAAACATGGCGGAACTGTGGCCACGCTCTCATAAAACTTGCATTGTGTTTGGATGGGTAGGTTCAATAGTCAGGAATTGGCCAGCCGCCATGTTTCAATCTGAAATGCCAATCAACTCCTGCCAATGAGCTGTGTAGAGGCGAGTATCGGAGCAAACATGGCGGGACCAATGAACGCGTCGTTTCATGTTGGCCACTTTCCTTACGCAAGACGCATAGGGACGCGACGTTCGAAAGGTTGCAAGCCAAAAAAACGTTCTATTGCGTTTGCGGCGCCGGCCGCGGCGAGGCGAGGCGCTCGCGACGCTCCAACACGTGACCGATCGATTCGTCATCACGCCACTCTGTCGTCACGTCACCCCATGCCATGCCGAACTAGCTTTTCCATCAACCAATCGAAGACGATCTCAGCGTTCCGACGTCACAACGTGTTTCGGGTAGGTGACGTGATGACGTCACTTACGCCTTGGGTCGTTGGATTCCTCCTACGGCGCTACCTTAACTTATTACACCCCGTTTGCAAGGCAATCACTTGTTTTGACCGATGAAGCGGATCCTCCTGACCAAGCAATGACCACATCGTGATATTCTCCACGTGATTAGTCGATTTCTGAACGCTTTGTAATCAGTTTTCATTCAGGTACGTTGCGAAAAAGCGAAATAATCATT
>WWPM01004794.1:0-13243 GCA_023279145.1 Glomeris maerens | reverse complement strand
GTTTGCTTACAACAATAGCAGATTGCTAATTTCCTATGGTGGTCAAAATGACCACTCGTGGCGGTTCTAGGTAGGAAAAAAAGCCGGCGGTTCTAGTGTTGAGCCTATGTAATATGCGCGTTGATTTACCATTGGTCGTGACGCGGCACGGAGGCGTGGCCGGAGCGATCCTGTTGGCTGCGGGAACCGTACATGTAAAAAGCGCTTATAACTCCTAAACGGTGCGTAATTCGTGTTGTTAACATAGAACCTAAAAGTGTTCGGAACGACGAGTTACATTTTAATAGACCGTGAACGGAGTTATATAAAAATATACTGATGCTCGGCACAGTTAGTAGTAACCTTTCGGTGGCAGAAGACAAGTGCGGCCCGAAATTAAAGGAAAAAAATCGGGACCGTCACAACAGCGTCGCTGCGCAAAACCGACGCGTGCATGTGAACTAGCCTTAAGTGCTGACCTCAAATCAATTAAGAACCTGTGGAGTGCCTTAGTTCACAAATTTTATTCAAATGGGTGGCAGTTCAGAGGAGCCAATGATTTCAACAATGTTATTTTTGCTGCTTGATATACATTGATCACAGAAGAAAGACACAATTTTGTTGACAATATTTAAAGCCGTATCTACCAATATATCATCAATAATGGTGATCGCACTTCGTTTTAATCAATTTTATTGTATTTTAAACCCAAGTTCTTAAACGAATGTCCGAATTCCAAAGTGTCATAATGCAGTTTTCATGATTTTTTTCGGGGGATTCCCCTATTATGCCTATTATTTTTGGTCAGAAACATTTCCTAGTACTCATTTATCAATATAAAAATAGATTTAACTGGAAAAAAAATTTTAATTGCTGAAATTGCAACAAAAGTGATCGTTCTTAAACGAATGTCCGCCACTGTATGATGTGATGGTTCCGCTTTTTTCACGTTTTGGACCGTCCGATTCTCTCGTATTAGCACCAAAAGTGTTCCTAGAGAAGAACGAGTGTTCGTATCCCAAGTATCGTAACCCGAGACACTTATAGTTTCGTCCCGATCGTCTTGATATTACAGAATTTCATGTAAAACCTAATTCTAAGGTGAAAGTGTTCTGTAGGTAAGCAAGGCTAAAGTCATCAGGGAACGAGATATTTAGGTGAGAACGCGTTTATCGAGAAAAGAGTGCTCACAAATCATAGTTCGAAATCTAGCTAATAAAACTCGTTAAACATTAACTGTTAACACCAGAGGCACGTTTATAAGTCTCATAGTCGATCTCTGATAATAGACACAAATGCAAAGATAGTTTTCATACAGGCAGCAGCCTTCAAAAGCAGCGTTTCAAGTCTTTAGGTCTTCTCCAGTCTAGTCTGCTCTAGGTCAATAAAGGCCGATATAAACCACAATATATGGTTTGTCATGATCGGTCGGCGTCTGTACTCCTCTGAACCGCGACTATAGGTTAGGTCACGAGCAACCGCAGTCAAGCCTCTTCCAGTGCCCCGTCGTCCCCGGACAAGTTATACGTGGACGTGGTCTTGTGCATCAAAAGCTGAGGACGTCGCACTTTCTAGCAGTGGTGCATTTAGGTTCATCTACAAGAACCCCGGAAGTGTACAAAAGACATTGAAGCCTATCTCCCTGGACACCGCAACTTAGGTCATCCAGAACCTCGGCGTCCTTGTATAAGCTGTCCATCAATACCGCCATCAGGAGCATCTTTCGCCGAGGGAGCCCTCTTGTGCCGTCCAGCCAGCATAGGTCACCGCCGTACTTCAAGGACGTGCAGTGCTGCCCATCCGTTCTATGGCCACCATAAGCAGGAGGAAGCCCTACAAAACTGAAACTAAAAAAAATTACGCAACCAGTTATAATTACGACAAGTAACAGCAGCCTCCATCTTCAAGTGACTGTCTCCAGAAGCAGCTATTCTTCGAGCTACTTCAGCTAACAGAGCCGGGAACAAATCATGTTTAGGTACCCAACGAGTAGAGATTACAGGGAACACCGCCACAATAAAAATGGGCTATGCCAAGTTTTGCGCGGGCCAAAAATTCAGATGATTGCATTTTTGCAAACTTGACTGAACATCCTACTTTTGGGCAAAAATTAAACAGAATCGTTCAACCGGAAATCAGTCAAAAAATACAAATGCGGGGGAGACAATTATGTTCATCGACTGTACATTGTGGGCAGGCCAACATACTGCATACAGTACACATAAGATATTTTGAAAGTTTTGCACAAAATAGTGACTGCTTGTTCGCCATTAGCAAATTTCATCTCTGGCAAGTTGTGCACAATGCATCCCTCCATCAACAATTTATCCGCGACTTTCTTTGAAAATGAATAAAGTCTTTATGAAACATCTTGATTAGCAAACAAATATGGAATAATTCATACCCACAACCATAGGTTCCGTAAGACACGACTTATGTGTTTCGGCTTACCAAGAGCACTCATGCATCGTGTCTTATAGAACCTAGATGTTAGTATAGAATATTCAAAATTTGTAATGGACCCTTCATAAATGATGTCACGTTCCAACTGGGAGGGGGGTTTACTTGTAAGTGATATGTATGGTCTCATTCCCTTTATTTCATTTAAGTTTACTACAAATAAATCATGGGCGTGACAGGAGGAGGGGACTTCAAGATAATGTGACAACTGTGTGACACGGGGGGAAAAGAATCAAAAATTCATTAAAAAATGTGACCTCATTTTTGAATGGCTCCTTAGCTAAGAGTAACCCAAGTTAGGAATTACTATTTCTTAATCTTCATTAGCATTTAAAAATGGACTGCCAGCATATCATAACAGACAACAAAAGAAAGGAGCCAGAGTTACCCCAAAGCAAAAACAAGCAACGAGACCGCAACGGCCGGTCGAACCAGGCCTGTTGGGTAGCTAACTTAAACTCAAACAACTCATCCTCGGCCACCCAGGAGAGCTTACCTTCGTGAACATGTCCCAAACTTCCCTGTCGGGGGGTTCCAGCACAATGTTGTTGGCCGGTTCTGGTGCCTGCAGTGGCTAGGCTGGACAGCCAGCAGCACAAGGATGTAACAAGGGGGAAGGGAATTGGAGGGTATGTGAGGAACTTCCATGGACATCTAATGGCTGCAGGTTTTCATCACCAGAAGGTTACCAGCGTGGGCCCCGTAGCAGAATCAGCTCCAGGAAGGGGGAGGGATGGGTAAAGGATGAGGACAGGCCCATGGGGTCGGGTGGGGGGAGGAAGAGAACACAGAAGAAACCACGGGCCAGACACAGACAACACCAGACAAGCACAGCAGGGCTGTAAAGCACGCAGGGGAACACCTACCGTGGCCGCAGCAAGTCAGGCATCCGAAGAATAACACGCGCCGCACTCCTGCCCAAAGGCCTTCGTCACCCGTGCCGCAAACGCGCGCTCACCGCACACGCACTGCACGCCGCGCACATCTCCACCCTCCCGAGGGTGGGAAACCTTCATTCTCCCAGGCACTAGCTTAGGGTTAGATATCAGGAGGGTACGAGTTCTTGCCGTAAGGCTGCCCCCGAGGTGAGAGGATGTTGTCAGGCACAAAGGACTCTTCGCCAGGCACTGGTTTAGTGGTCACTCAGGCACAAAAGGTACCAGGTTCCATCCGCACAAATACCGGAGTGCAGCCTGTAACACCTCTGTGCACAAAACGCGCGGAAATAACGCGAAAACACCAATCAATTGCTCTGGTTAACAAAATGAGGTTTATTTCCACTTATAACTGCGCACCGTTCGTAATGTCAATTAAATTGGTAACCACAACTTATATAACCACTACTTCGTCCTTGGTTCGCAACTTTGATTGTTGGTGGCCTAAAATATCCACACACTGATCTTGGTCGCTCGAGCAACAAAGATGGCCGATATTGGAGATTTTGCAATGGGCACAATCAATGTATTTCTCACTCTTGTACTGAGGAGGAGTGTCACGGTCGGGGGCGGCGACGGCACCCTTAAGCGATCTTCACTGTACTGCTCAAAAGAGAAGGGGCTCAACTCTACACTGGTAAGGAGTGTCACTGTTCGGGGGCCGACGACGACGCCCTTAAGAGATTCACTGCCCTACCTAGGAGGAGGGTGGTGTGGGTGATTCCCACTGAGATATTGTGTTAGGCCCAATATTGCACCTAAAGGTCTTCCCTTATAGATCAATATTGTCCCTTGCACAATATTGAGTTTTTCCCCTAGAACCTCTCCTAATAGTGATTCTAAAAGAACCTACTATGGAGTCCTTCTATAAGGGAGAGAGGAGCGGAGACTGGAGCCTCAACTCTGACTCTGTGTGAGAGAGTGTGAGCTTTGCAAGCTCTGTGCCTCCTTTTATACTGAATAAAAGGGGCGGTTTTGTTAATTGGCCGACCTACCATCACATGACCAAAGGGCATCACCAATGCCGTGCTCAAAAGGACGGGCCGACGCCCTATTGAGCGTCTTATTGGTCAGGTGGCACCTGGCCGACCCTGGACAGGTCGACTTGGTCAAGCTGAGGGGTGACAACCTTTCTGCAAGGACTGCCAGCGCCCTCAAGCTTGAGGTCACCAAACTAACAGGTGGGAGAAATTTGTTTTGGCAAGGCTGGTTGGAAACCACGCCGTTGCTATGGCCAGGCCGGTTAGCAATCGGGCCTGGTCACGACAGCGTGAAAAACAGCGCTGCTTGTAAATCATAAAGGACAACACCCGGACAGAGCTGGGTTGCCCCGCGCTCGTAACAAAAACAAGCACCCCTGGTTGGTCCAACCACGCCGAGGGGGTAACAAGAGATAAACTCCTGAACAATCTACCAGCGTCTGAAATGGGAAGGCGACCTCCGTGAACCCGCTATGATCCAGCGCCGGTGCAGGATCCCAGAGACCAAGTCCCGAGACCACCAGCAGCAGCCGGAGTGGACCCCCGCAACCCCCGGGTCCTGTCACTACCCAAAGGGCTTGAGGGACCAGCAGCCATCAGAACGCTAGGTAACCAGGGGAAGGGAGGTAGGCGGGGACTATAGGAAACCGACACAGGACGAATCCCGAGCAGGGGGAGAAAGGGTGAGGATGAGGACGGGTGCACGGGTTCGAGGGGGAAAAGGAAGGGACACACAGAGGGACCATGGATCGGCTGACAGGCTAACCCAGGCATGCCAGCAGGGCCTAACAAAGCACAGGTCTTGAGCACAATCCCGGCCAGCACACAGTCAGGCGGCCCACAATCAGCCAGCACCGAACACTGCCCGAAGGCCATCGTCATCGCCAATCCCGCTGCGCTCGCAATGCGCCCAGCGCCGCATCGCTGCGTCCGCCACGCGCCTAGCACCGCATCGTTGCATCCATGATGCGCCCAGCACCGCATCGGTGCGTCCGCGACAAGGCCCAGCACCGCATCGTCGTAGAAAGCGACGTGCGTCGTACCGCAGGCCGCATCTGCACCGCCCCCAGCGCCGCAACGCCGCATCCGCAACGCGCCCAGCACTGCAACACCGAGGTAACAGCTCAAGTGCTATGGCATCATTGCCAGTAAAACCGGCTCAGCAACAACTCCACCCTCCTGAGGGCCAGGGCACCCTCCGCAGGTCACCACTATTTACCCAGGTCGAAGACCGCGGGTGGCGAGTCATCCGATGGAGTCCCGTCCGACATGGCGGGATATCACAGATCCATCTCCAGCAGTGCGGATTCCTCTTCCGGGGTCAATTCCCGAACCTTCCCGTCTTCACCTTGGGTGCGGGCGATAGCTGGTATCCACAGCTCGTCATCACTGGCACGGCCCGAGACCGAACGGCCCCGCTCCTGCTCTTCGGTAAGGTCGATGAGTTGCCCTTTCTCAACCTCCATCGCCGCTGATTGTGTGCGAGGGTCAGCTGGCGGCATCATGACCACCTGGGTGTCGAGGCGGATTGGGAGCTGCAGAGCAGCTGCCATGTCTGCCAACATGGACAGCGCAAGCTGATGCGGCACCGGTCCTCCTCCAGACACACCTTGGGCAGCCCAAATGCCAGACAGCGACGCCATCAGTCCCGGTACCTGGCCTTCGCCTCCTGCTGCCACGGGAGGTGCCTGGACAACAAGGGCCTTTCTAGGGAGCCACCTGTTGAGCCTCACCTACCGGTTGAACAGCTCGAAGCTGACCCGAGGGTACAAGCTGGTCTCGCCAATCTTTGGTTGGGGGATACTCTTACCCCCCTCACGCACCGGATATGCAGTTGTGGACGCCGATCTATTGACCGGCACGGCCTGCACACCAATCGACTGAGTGGTCTCCGTTACCTCGGGTGGGTATGGATGGGAATAGGCGGCTGCCACATTCTCCACCTCCTCTGGTTCGGGGTGCGTAATCAATACCCTCATCGGCGAGA
Source organism: Glomeris maerens (assembly GCA_023279145.1). NCBI lineage: Eukaryota > Metazoa > Arthropoda > Diplopoda > Glomerida > Glomeridae > Glomeris > Glomeris maerens. The sequence continues at coordinate 6,902 of WWPM01004794.1, read as the reverse complement.
TCCACCCCTTCAGGCGCAGGAACGGAAGTTCCGCAGACGCTGACCGAGATCCCTGCCGAGAGGTCTCCGCGGAAGACCAACCGCGGCGACTACGCCTTCCCCGACGGTGACCGCGGGAACCGGCCGTTCCCGCAGACTCAGTGCGACTTTGTTTCGCTGGGGGACCATGAGGTCCCTCAACTGGCCCAGTCGGTGCCGCTCGCCTCGGCGCCGACTTGAGGAACTGCCCTGGAGGAGTGCTCTCTTCACTGGGCGGAGACAACGGGCATGACTTCCACGGTAGACTCGTTCCTGTCGAGGTACTCGACCGGTAGGTACACTTGGTGAGGGTGGACCTATCCGGCTTCATTGTAAGCCTCGGCGCAGCAGGGGGCTTAACCTGCTGTGACTTGCCCTATCCTTTCGGCATTGGAACGGGTTTGGCATCTCGGCCTCCGGCCCAAGTAGACCGGTCTGGATTCGCCTGTCGCTCCGGCGGTACGCCTTCAGCCGAAGCCGTAGGTAACCGGCGCGGAGCAGGGCTTTCAGCCAGGCGAGCCTTCTGCGGCCGCGACCATGCGTCCGCCACCCCAGCCCCCAAGCGAGGTGCAGGCGAGGTGGTGCGGGACAAGGATGCGAACTGGGGCAGTCGCGACGACCAGTCGGACTTTGACTTAGGCGGCCGCATAGTTCTCGGATCCTGCCCGCTCGGTTGCATGGTCGGTTTGGTGGGTGGTGCGTTCTGGGCTGGTTTTCGGGAGGCGGAACTAACCGACGCCACAGGACTGCCACCTACCACCGACCGACGAGTCGGTCGTTCTGATGACGATCGAGGAGGAGTCGTGGGCTGGTCACAATCTGCCCACGGTTTGGACACAGGGGCTTTCCTGGCGGATCGAGATCGTCGCTCGGCCCTCTGGTCGTTCCTCCTTGCCGTCCTCGACATGGACTGCCGCATGCGGCGACCATCAGCCGTTGTCACCGTTTCGGCTAGCAGGAGGCCTACACCCCGGCGCGTCACCATGAACAGGTTCGGGATCACGAATGGCTGGGTTGGTGGAGCAGTCGGCACTGCATCCTCCATTGACGCCGGCGTCGTATCCTGGTCATCAAAGTATCCGGGTCCACTTGCTGGGTTGTGGGGGAGGGGGCGGCTCCAGTCGTTGGCCATTCCGTCACCGGCAGCGGCAAGTAGGGGAACTCGCGGCTCCTTGGCATCTCCCAGTACTCCTGGTTGACGGGCCGCAGCGCACCTCCGGACCACCTCGGCACGTCGTAGCAAATGGGGTCCGCACTCGCCCAGCTCGGCAAAGGAGCCTTAAAGGTCTCCTCTCCTGGGACTGGGGTGGTGGACGCCAACGACCGTTGGGAGCCAGGTTCCACCCAAACCAATCCGGGAGTGCGGCCAACCATCTCAAGCACCTCCGCACGGGAGTACACCCGTTGCAGGTTGGTGCGATCAGGCACGACGCGCATCTCTACGGATAGGGGCTGGCTTTCCCTGCTACCCTCGACGGCGATGAAACCCTTCAGCTGGTAAGACATCTGTAAGCAGAGTAAATGCAATACATCGTATTAATACTTTGAATTTATTAGGCGCGCCTGGGCGATTACTACGGCAGGCGGAAATTGCAACGCGGTTGCTGCACCATCAGGACGCACAACGTGCAAGACCCACGTAGACACCGGCAACGCGCCAACAACATAAGTCAGCGACGCTCATGAAGCCACGCCCACTACCCCTTTCACGTGGTATGAACCACAAGTGGCGCATACAACCTACGTCATTAATACGCGCCAAACGCCCACGCAGAATGCACATGCGCCCAGAACGGCACGGCACTGCGCTCAAAATACGCCCTCGCAATAAACACACACTCGGGCCTCAATAGGAATAATGGGCCGAAGCCCGACGCTTTTCCCACGGCCACGGTCAACATACGAATAGAGTGGCGTCTGGTTTGTTTACAAACACACCAGCCCTGCACGCCATGTGCAGACCACGTGGCGCCACGGACGCGCTACTACGAGCGCTCGGTGTTGCCTAGCAACGGCCGCACGATCGCATACTCGCCACTAATAACCAGCACCGTCGAGCAGACGACGTGCGGTGCAAAAGTGGCTAGAGCACGGCTTCAACATGTCGGACGATGCGGAAAACTCCGCTGACCGAGTGGACGCCGTGCCCGGCAATCGGCACATCGAACGCGATTGCAGCGTTCCAAAACTCAAACAGAAACGATCGTGCATAAGGAAATTGTCCTACCTTTAATTCGGCGAACCTCGAGAACTGCGAAGCAGCAACACCAAAAAAGCCTTCGATCGCAATGAAGAAGGAGATCACTCTTTTGGCACAGCAAGCACGAGTGCAGCAAGCGCAAAAGGGACCTTTTCTCAGTGTGCGATCGCTTTTGTTGGTGCTCTAACTCCGACCCAACCGGACTTAACCAGGATTGGACATTCAAGGGCCGAAAGGTGTGGCACATTTGCACCTACACAGGAATGGGTCAAGGGCTTTGATGGCAAGTTCATCGGCCCAAGATCGAAAAACAAGTCCGGGAATTTCGTGCAATATTTATTTCTGGACCCAAACATTGCACGCTACTTTTCCCGTGCTTTCGCGCTGACCAGATTTCGTCCCATGCGTTTTTGCAGACATTTCTGCACTTCCAAACTTAATAAAAACTACGGCCTCTATAAGAATTGCCTCCGCTACGGACCATATTTTTTACCGTTCATGCGCTACCTAGCAGCGATCGCCGAACCACCGCCTAAAAGCCGCGCTCGGTTTTGCATGTTTAACGTAATTTGGGTTCATAAAAGCTGTTTATATACGAATAAAGGCAAACAAACCCAATTTGCACCCCACTTTATCGTTGTTTTATTCACTTTTATGAGTTTTTCTGAGCAAACGGCGAGTATTATTCGCTGTTAACCCTTTTGGTCAAGCGGTTACGACGAACACGCCATTTCTCGCTGTTTTTAAGTTCAAGAAACTTATTTTCGGTTCAGCAAAGGAGCAAACTCAACTTAAACTTGCATGCTGAACACGATGGTCGAATCAGTTTCGTAGTTCAACCCCCCGTTATCGCGCTACACATAGCGTTACATGCCACGTGTTGGCAAAAAACGACCTAAGCCTTTTCCGAAGCCACGCCCACCGCGCACGCGTCATCCCTGGTGACGTCACGGCGCGTCGCTCGGCTCGCTTTTCGTTACTTCGCCTCGCAATAACTCATGTATCCGGGCATGCTTTTTTCCATTAATCTGAATATTAAATGAAAAATAAGCACTGCTGTTAGATGCATGGCATTTCACCAACATTTGCAATTCGTGACGAAGTCCAATTTACCCTTTAGCCTCCTAATGCAAATATATGGCTACTTCCCATTTTTGTTGTTTTTTGCATGGCTTTCGTTCGTTTGTCTCACCAGGTGCAGGAAGTCCAATTTTAACCCTATCGCTCCACCTAAATGGCGAACATCCAAACTTTTCCCAGTTCCACTATGCATAGATGGTATGTCCAATTTACCCAAACCATTTTTTGCAGTGAGTTTCCCTGTGCCAATTTTTATTTCTTGCATGATTCAGTGCAGCTAGGTAACGAATGGGAAGTACAATTTGGCCCAATCACCACTGGTACCTACAACATCTGATCACAGTTCGTGCAAGTCTCAGGGAGCCTACGTTACCTCCCCAAGAATTCTTTTTGCAAAAAGCAACTGCGCAAAATCTCATTTCGCGCTCCGCAGGTTATATGGGTGAGTGGCCTTTCTGGGGCCACCCCGGTGTAGTGCGGGCAGCGTCGTTATCGGCGACCCGGCTATGACCGGTTCGACAAATGGGGTAAACTCGCATATGGTTGTCACTGCCAGTGCACCTTTCTGGTTCTTCAGCCGCACCGTGTTCTCACTTACGATCTCCATGATCTCGAAAGGTCCCTCACGGAGAGGAGCAAGTTTGGCTGAGAATTGCTTGGCTGCACTGGACAACACATTGGTATCTTTCGACACTTTGTCCCCAACCTGGTACTTCCGATCTGAGCGTTTCTTGTCATAGTAGTGCTTCTGTCGATCGCTGGCCACTTTCAGGTTCTCTGTGACGAACTCACAGGCCTTGGCCAAGCGACTCTTCAGATCACTGGCAAGCGCGCCCAAATCCTCATCGCCGGCAACCGCGACATCAGCGTCTGGTACATCCAGCTTCCACGGATATTTTAGTGATCGGCCCAACATGACATCACTCGGTGACACCCCTGTCGACTGACTCACTGCCGAGTTGATGGCAAATTGTAGCTCACTCAACCTCGCATCCCAATTCTCATGTTTTACTGTGTAAATCCGAAGCATGGCACCAACGTCTCGGGTTCACACGCTCGGTCAAATTCGTTTGCGGGTGGTATGGTGACGTGTGTTTCGGCTTCGTCCCCAAAGCTAACCACATCTGCTCATACACACCGGAAACAAACTGCGACCCATTGTCGGACAAAACCATGTCCGGGAAACCATAGGTGCAGCACAGCTTAAACATGACTTCTGCGATCGGCCGGGCTTTCGCCGTCCGCAGGGGAGTCAACGTGACGCACTTCGAGAAATAATCCACGGTGACCAACAGGTGTTGATGACCTCTAGGGCTCTTAGGGAAGGGTCCCAAAAGATCAAGGCCCACCGTACACCAAGGGCCTTTTGGCTCTGTATGTTGCATTAACCCGGCCGGCCTCTTGTTAGAAGGTTTCGCCTTCTGACATGGCACGCAACCGCGGCAATACCTCATCACATCCGCCTTTATACCCCGCCACGTGTGGAGTCTCTTCACCCGCTGATAGGTACGTCCACCACCCGAGTGGCCTGTCAGCGGGGAATCATGGTGCTGTCTGATCAGTTCGTACCGCAACGCCGCGGGGACCACAATCTTCAAGCACTCCTCTTGCGTAAACTCACCAGGTGCTGATGGAGGACAGTACTACAGCAAAACACCACGGTCGATGACGCACCGCTCAGCCGCACCGAGGACCTTCCGGACGAGTCCTTCGTCTTCCGGTACCTCTTGCGACGTCACGTAATGAATCTGCGGTCCTAACTCAGGGTCCAACCGCTGAGCTTCTGACCACTCCCTTCTCGTAGGGTAGTCGTCATAAGGCACCACAGCATTCACTCTAATCACCGTGAGTACTTTCTCATCAGCGTCTCGTACAGGGTTTCTGGAGAGGGCGTCTGCCATTTTATTGGTTGCGCCCGGTTTGTACTGCACCGAATAGTTCAACGCCTGGAGCTGTAACGACCAGCGCGCCAACCGTCCGGTGGGTTCCTTCATCTCCTTCAACCACTTGAGAGCCTGATGGTCCATCTGGATCGTGAAGTGCGTGTACTTTATGTACTGCGCAAACTTCTTGTTTGCCCAGACTACTGCAAGGCATTCAAGTTGAGGTGCTGAGTAGTTGGACTCGGCCTTGGTTAGCCCTCGGCTTGCAAAGGCGACTGGTGCCAAGGTACCACCGCGTTCTTGCAGCAAGACTGCCCCGAGGCCGGTCCCAGAAGCATCTGTCTGAATCGTGAACTCCTTATGCAGATCCGGCAGACTCACTCCTGGGGTCTCCAACAACAGCTTCTTCAACTCAAGGACCGAGTTCTCCTGTGCTGCTCCCCATGTCCAAGTGGAGTCCTTTGCCAACATCCTGGACAATGGCCTTGCAACCGCCGAAAACTGCGGTACGAGGTGCCAGTAATACCCGGTTAACCCCAAAAACTGCTGGATCTGCTTGACTGACGTTGGGTTTGGAAAATCCACAACCGCGCTAATCTTCGCAGGATCCGGCCGAATGGTACCTGGAGACAGTACGTGCCCCAAGAATGCCAGCTCTTGCACACAAAGCTGTAACTTTTCCGGGTGCACGGTCAAACCAGCGGCTGCTAACCGATTCAACACATCTCGCAGGTGTGCTATATGCTCGTCGATGGTTTCCGAGTAGATGACGAAACAGCTGACTCGTGACGAGAAGTTTTACCATGGGGTGTCGAGGGCCGCGTACCAGTTACTGTGGATACCAAGCTGTTATCAACATGGCGCCGAGATTTTTTCACTCGCTTTCCCCTTTCTGCTTCATCAATCACACTTGCGGATGTAGCCGTCGATGGTGCTGCCGCACCTCCTCTAGTGGCTACTGGGGTAACAGCTGGTGGCGCCCTCGCTCTGGTGGTCACACCCACGTATGTGTCCACTGGCTTAGTCCTCTTATCTGCCATTGGTTGATATTGGTCTAATTACCAAAAACCAGAGCCAACGGTGGAGACAAGGTTTTTATTAGGTTTTTCCTCACCTGGCTACCTCCTAGGTTCGGATCGCAGGACTGACAAGTATATTAGCCAATCCTGCTAGGCTTGCCAATTGTAACACCTCTGTGCACAAAACGCGCGGAAATAACGCGAAAACACCACTCAATTGCTCTGGTTAACAAAATGAGGTTTATTTCCACTTATAACTGCGCACCGTTCGTAATGTCAATTAAATTGGTAACCACAACTTAAATAACCACTACTTCGTCCTTGGTTCGCAACTTTGATCTTTGGTGGCCTAAAATATCCACACACTGATCTTGGTCGCTCAAGCGACAAAGATGGCCCCTATTGGAGATTTTGCAATGGGCACAATCAATGTATTTCTCACTCTTGTACTGAGGAGGAGTGTCACGGTCGGGGGCCGACGACGGCACCCTTAAACGATCTTCACTGTACTGCTCAAAAGAGGAGGGGCTCAACTCTACACTGGTAAGGAGTGTCACTGTTCGGGGGCCGACGACGACGCCCTTAAGAGATTCACTGCCCTACCTAGGAGGAGGGGGGTGTGGGTGATTCCCACTGAGATATTGTGTTAGGCCCAATATTGCACCTAAAGGTCTTCCCTTTGGGTCAATATTGTCCCTTGCA
>WWPM01004793.1:0-29622 GCA_023279145.1 Glomeris maerens | reverse complement strand
CAGAATATTATTGCACATTTTCTCATAATTTTACACCTTCCGATTTTGTTATTACAAATTTTGTGAGTGAGCAACTCCTGCAGTACTTGATGCTAAACGTCGTCGTCGCCAGCGCCATCTGGCGGTGAAAATCGTTCAAATAACGATTTGATGCTCCACCTTAATGAATATTCCTGTTCGAGACTAGACCTTCTGGTGGTAATGGAGAGAACAGACGGTCCCGAAATCGGAAAAAAGTGGAACCGTCACATCCTCAAAAAAGTCATTTTTCCTCAAAAATGTCATTTTCCCCTCAAAAATGTGTTTTTCCCCAAAAATGTCACCTTTTTTTCACAAATGTGTTGTTCCTCAAAAAAATGTTTTTTCATCAAAAATGTCATTTTTATTCAAAATTGTTTATTTCTCAAAAATGTCAAAATTTCTCAAAATGTTCGAAAATGCCAAAATTTCTCAAAATGTTCGAAAATGCCAAAATTTCTCAAAATGTTCGAAAATGCCAAAATTTCTCAAAATGTTCGAAAATGCCAAAATTTGTAAAAATGTTCGAAAATGTCAATGTCAAAACGTTTGAAAATTCCAAAATTCGCGCGTTCCTATTCGTACTGAACTTATTTCGCGCAAACGTATTTGTGCTTTAATTCGCGCAAACTTATTTGTGCTTTAATTCGCACCAACTTATTCGTGCATTAATTCGTGAAAACTTATTCTTGCTTATCATACTTGTAATAGGGCCTGCACCAACGAAAATTGTGATTTTATTGAAAATTATAAAGATGCATTTTAACTTAACCCATACCACTGAAATATTGTGTTACTTTGCAATTATTTTTCCAACACTTAATTATGACATTTTGATCTACTAGTGATTAATTCGAATTTTTGAATTTAATTTGGTTCAAGTGCCAAATTGCGTAAATTCATAATTAACGTCATAAGTATAACGTTTCTCTCTTCCGTATAATCACAACGATATACATGTAACGTTTCTCACTTCTGCACAATCTTAACGTTATACACACAACGTTTTTTACTTCTGGGCAATGATATTTTCATAAAAAACAAAACTTTTGAGGAAAAACGACATTTTTGATTAAAAATTACTTTTTTGAGGAAAAATGACTAGTTTGAAGAAAAATCGACATTTTTGAGGAAAAATGACTTTTTTGAAGAAATATGGCAATTTTGATTAAAATTGGCTTATTTGAAGCAAACGAAATTTTTGAGGAAAAATGACTTTTGAGGATACGTGACTTTTTAGAGGAAAAATACCTTTTTTGAGGAAAAATGAAATTTTTGAGGAAAATGCATTTTTTGAGGAAAAACGACGTTTTCGAGGAAAAATAAAATTTTTGTTAAAAATAGAAATTTTGAATAAAAATTGAAATTTTGAATAAAAATTGAAATTTTGAATAAAAATTGAAATTTTTGCCTTTTTTGAAGAAAACTGAAATTTTTTGCATATTTTGAAGAAAAATTATTTTTTTCATGAGAAATGTAATTTTTGAAAATGAAAAATTTGATGATTATTGACAATTTTGATGAAAAATGCAATCTTTGAAATTTGTGTAGAAAAATAACATTTTTGATGAAAATTGGAATTTATGATTAAAAATGAACTTTTTGAGGAAAAATGAACTTTTTGATGAAAAATTAAATTTTGATATTTTTGAGGAAAAATGTAATTTTGGGTGAAAAATATAATTTTTGAAGAAAAATGAAACATTTGATAAGAATGGACAATTTTTACAGGAAATGAAATTTTTGATGAAAAATGAAATTTTTGATGAAAAATGAAATTTTTGATGAAAAATGAAATACAGTCAAAGCCGGTTAACGTGACCACATCCGTCCTACCTGATTTGGCCACGTTCGAAGTGAAATATTTTTATGAAAAAATCACTAACATCAATTTTTCTAACATCGTTTTATCGGTACATGGATAATTTACCACATCGGAATATTCGTTGTTCATTTTTAAATGTTAATCAAGATTAAGAAATGGTAATTTACAATTTGGGTTACTCAATTGTATGCAAACAGATTTGGAATAATCCATGTCCACAACCAGGTGCTATAAGACATGACACACGAATGCTCTTGGTGTGCCGAAACACATAAGTTTGTATCTTATATGGAACCGACACTTTGTGGATATGGATTATTCCAAATTTGTTTGCTAATTAAGATGTTCCATAAAGAAAGGCTTTGTTCATTTTCAAAGAAAGTCTCAGATATCTTGTTGACGGAGGGATGTATTGTGCACAACTTGCCAGAGAGATGAAATGGCCCATTGGGAACAATCAGTCGCCATTTTGTACAAAACTTTCAAAATTTCTTATGGCTACTGTGTGAAGAATGTTGGCCTGCCCACAATTTACATAGCGTTATGGGATTTTGTGGCCACGCTAACCGACTTTTTGCCACGCTAAGCGGAGCTTCCAACATGCGAAACACTGCGTTTGATCGGTTTTAGGTCATTCTGGCCACCTTAGCCGGCGGCCACGCTTATCCGGCGGCCACGTTAAACGGCTTTGACTGTATTTGATGAGAAGTGATAATTTTGATGAAAAATGAAACTTTTGATGAAAAGTGAAATTTTCGACATTCCTTATGAAAAATGAAATTTTTGATATTTTTGATGCAAAATTGAAATTTTTGACTTTCGTGAGGAAAAATGACATTTTCGACATTTTTAATAATAAATTGTAATGGTTCCCCTTTTTATTCTGGTTGCGAGATCGCCCGTTCTGTTCATTTCCACCGAAAGATCATGTCTTGAACTTTATTTGCATTGAAGATGTACTCATGGTATTACAATACAGTAGTTACTCGCTGTATCTTCCGCGTTATTCGAATATTCGCGCCGCATCGACTTTAACGCATTTGATAGTGTATCGACAACATTGGAGGAGCTGACATTGCAGCCCCGCCCCCACGCAACTGCTAAGTTTGCGATGTTTAATGTTAGAATGCGTATAGGCAAAACTAAAGGCCTAAACCGAACACAGCTGAGTCGGACGCAGTGTTTCAGTTAAAACCTGTTTAATTTAAGTTAATACTGTCAGGAATCCGAAAGTACATTCAAAAATAAGTGACTTTTATTGGAAACAATTTTTCCGAATCTTAGCGGATGGCACCGAAATCAGTGGAAATCCATCGCTCCATTTTCTGCAGATGAGAATTGATTCCATCATTTCTGGGAGGCAATCGCGCTTGGAAATGCACCATTTTTGTTAGAATACTTGATATTCAGGAACTAATGCTGGATTCCAGTGAGTACCCTTGTATCTAACCATTGGGTGCTAGATTCCATTGAGTACCATAGCCTCTCACCGTTGTAGTATGCCACAACAAAAATTGCTTTGCCAGTGATCTTATGCAAATGCTTTAATGACTCACTAACAATCAAGTATTTATAGCAAAAATAGTCGTCCCGGAAGAGGTTTAGCAAGTACGGGCAGTGTGACAGGTGAACAGGTGAAGGGAAACATCGGAATATAATAACAGACAGTCTGAGATATGTCATGTAAATATAAACCTTTATTTCTCAATCTGAGCGAGTAGATAGAGAAAGAGAGAAAACAGACTTTTATCCGCAAGAGCAATGCTCAAGGGGAGGCTCTGTGGGCATTAGAGAGAGGTGCTTAATCTGAAGATATACAGGTCCGAGATGCTCATTGGAATGTCTAATCTTTAACACAGGTGGCTCCATTGGTGAGATAAATGCCGAATGACCTAGGGGCGTAGGCGACATATTCTCCCCCACAAAGAATAGGACAAGTCCGAGATGTCAAAATCATCCAGGTGCAGAAGCTGTAGGAGGAGTGACATCACTGGAGCGACGACGGCGCTTCTGCTTACAACTCTTCACCACGTGGGAGCACGTGGCGGTGGCGTTCGGTGGCGAACGCACAAACTAAACGGCTAACATTTGTGGAATACGAGTGTGCACTTATGTTGCAAGTAGACGCGATTAACCGTAACATTAAGACGATTGCATTTATACAATTACTAATGTAATTAGCATGTAAGCTTTGATAGACATTAAAGAGTTTTATTCAGAATCACCGTGTCTGGCTTATTTGCAATTGGTACAGGCTTATATGTACGCCTGTACGCATCAAGACATAACAAGCAAACTTACGAGTTCCGCGAGGGCAGGGCTGCATTATCTTGGATCCTCCCATGTCCTCAATGCACCTATCATAATCATTAAAGTAGGTATGGCGCGAATATTCAAACTTTGTGAACGGCGCACAACATGACTACAGTGTTTTTATATAAACCCGAGTGTGACTTTTAATGAATACATAGTTCGAGACAAGACCTTCCGGTGATAATGAGGAGTACGGATGGTCCCTAAGCCAGAAAAAAAGCGGAACCGTCACATTTCCCTTACCTTAACCGAAAGGTCAGTCAAGAACTACTGTTTCTGTGACCAAAATCACAGGTACCATCCCGGAGTCGTGTAGGCTTCCGGGTACCGCGACTTCTTGGTTCCGGACTTGAGGAGATAGCAACTGCGGTGGCGAAGCGCAGTATTGATTTCGAAGTAGAGTCCTTTGCGTGGAGACAGGGCTGCGATCAGCGGCTTCTGCTGTCCTGCGGAGACTCTGACAGGCGTAGTCCTGCAGTGCTGACCGCTCATCATGTCCGATGAAGGTCAGGGCCTTGGCGTCCGCACGGGAGCCTTCGGTGCCTTCTCGGACGGAGGTGGTGGAGGTGTGGAAAAACGCCTCCTGGGCTTCCTCTGGACGGCTGCGGCATGTCTTCCGTTGCTCGTTGAGGGTCCCGAAGATGGTGCGACGGGCGGCGTCGGTCGCCGTCCATTGGGCAACGGCGGCAGTGTGGAGAGAATTTGCGGCAATCGTGCAGAAGATATGACCTGGAGAACGTCTGGGTCTTCTCTCTCCATCTGCGTTTGAGGGCGTGGGCCTTACCATCGTATTCGAAGATGGGAAAGAACGGCTCAGCTGGTCGTCCCCTTTGCTGGATCCTTTGGCCATCGACGTAAATCACTGCCTCCATCTGGCTGTGAAGCGCGATGGTCCCACTGTGATGGTGGCTGGCGCTGCTGATGGCTCGATGGTCGTCTCGATGGTGTCCACGGGCAAGTTGGCTAGGTTAGGCGGGATATTCGGGTGACCGCTTTTGTCAGAGCGTCTTGGCGCGGGCCAAGAGGTCTATGAATAGGCCCTCCAGCTGCTTTACTTGGTCGGGTTGGCTGGGATTACTAGGTGACATTGGTCTCTGGTGAAGCACGGTTGGATGTCCGCTTTGTTGTAGTAGGCTCGGGCGATCGGCAATGATAGCTCCTCTTTGGTGACTGCATCCGGGAGGACTGGGTCGTCGGTCTGGGTTGCGGTGCTTGCTTGAGGTCGGAGCTTCCATTTCTGAAGTATTGATCTGGCTACGGCCAGTTGGAAAGCGAGGTTTGTGGACATTATTCACTGTTCTGCAACTATGGACAAAATGATGTGTCTGCTCTGGTAGCAGATATTGCACTGGTGCCCGTCGAAGACGTTGGGGCCTTACATCCAGGTCGTCTCAGGTGTGTCCGTGACGTCAGGTGTTGGTGCCCTATCCTTTCTTTGTTTCAGCTAAGATGGGGATGGCACCTGATATCCTTTGATGTCCTTGATATGGATGACCATGTTTTTCCGTGCACTCGTCTTGACTAGTAGTGACACGGGGGAAAGAACCTTTGTGACCTCAAATGGTCCATTCCATTTTGTTGCGAGCTTCGCGGCGAAGCCGTCAGCTTTTTTTGAGAGGAAGTAATTTAGGGTCTAAACTTTGTCAACTGGGTTGAACTGGGCTGGTCTATGTTTTTCATCATAGGCGCTTTTATTTTATTTTTTCGCACTGTCCCTCGCATTCTCAGCTGCTTCTTGCAGGGCGATCTGCTGGGCGGCTAGACGCTTTTGTGGGTTGATCGTCTTGTCCTGTCTGATCCAATTGGCAATTGGTGGGCGCGGCTGGTGTCCATATAACCGGAAGGCGGGGCTGTACTTTGTGGCTTTGCACACGGCCTTTTGGGTGGCGAATAACAGGTCGATTTTGTGTATTGTTCTTTTTGCTCTTCCATGAACATGGCGATCTTTACCATGAAGTGCTTGTTGGCCCTTTCTGTTGGGTTGGACTGTGGGTGACAGTTCGGTGTAAGCCATTGCTTGATTCCCAGTTCGATGCAGGTCCTCTTGAAAGGGTTGCCGCGAAACTGCGGACCGTTGTCGGTGTGGACGATTGCGGGCACTCCGCAGCGACACACGGTGTCCTTTGTCAGGAAGTTCACGTGGCGGTGCCAGTGGCTCGGCGAAGCGGCATTGCTTCTATTCATCGAGTACTCTTGCCTACTGCGACTATTACGAAGGAATGCCCCTTTGTGGTCCTTGGCAAGGGCCAAAACAGGTCCATGGCGACTTCGGTGAATGACTCTATCCATGGTCGTGGTCTTAACTGGCCCTTGGGTGCGGTGTGTTTGTGCTTGAATCGCTGACACTTGTCGCACGCTTTGGTATACTGGCGAACGTCCTGGGTTGCTCCGACCCAGGTAAAGCGCACTTGGATGCGGCATAGCGTCTTCCAGGAGCCCTGGCATGGTCGTGATGTATCTCGATGACCTTGTACAGGTCTCGGGGCAGGAAGTTGTAGAGGACGTCTTCCTGTATCACATAACTCTGCACTGTTTGACCATTGCGTAGCCCGTCGATGATGTTCAGTAACTTTGGGACCCGGCTCTGCTAGATTTGAAAGACCTCAAGGGACAGTGGCACGGCGACCTCTTTTTCCTTGTTGATTTCCTCTACGTCAGCCAAGTAGCAGCGGGAAAGGGCGTCAGCGGCAGCGTTGTCTTTTCCCGGGCGATACTTGGTGGTGAACCGGAACTCTAGTAAGCGGAGAGCCCAAAGGATGAGGCGGCCAGTCGGGTTCTGGATGCTCTGTATCCACTGAAGACCTCTGTGGCCGCTCTCCACTACGAACTGGGTTCCCTCCAGGTACGGGCGAAAGTGTTCGATGGCCCAGATAATGGCCAGGCATTCTTTCTCGACTGCCGCGTACCGTAGTTTGGCAGGGTTTAGCTTTCGGGTGGCGTAAGCGATTGCTCCGTACTGTCCGAGGGCATCTTTTCGCCAGCGTTGCGGTTAGGCCTATATTGCTTGCATCAACTTGGATGGTGAATGGGCCGTTGTAGTCTGGTCGGACTAACACGGGGGAACTAGTGAGGCTGTCTTTTAGGTACTTGAAGTCTTGCTTCTGCTCTGGCCCCCATTTCCATTCAGTGTCCTGCCTCGTGAGCATTACAAGTAGTTCGGACCTCTCGGCGACTTCTGGTATGAAATTTCTGTACCAGTTGACCATGCCGAAAAAGCGGCGGATGCCAGTCAGGTCCGTCGGAAGAGGATACCTCCTGATGACTTCAACTTTCCCAGGGGCAGTCTGAAGTCCGGCTGGTGAGATGAGGTGCCCGAGGAACTCGAGCTCCCTCTTCCCAGAGTGGCATTTCTCCGGCGTGGCTGCGAATCCCACTTGGCGAAGTCGCTCGAAGAACTCGCGCAGAATCCGAAGATGAACTGGGAAGTCCTCGGTGGCCAACAAACTGTCATTCAAGTAGCTGTAACAATCGTGCCACTTCAGGCCGCCTAGCACCTTGTCCATTAGCCGCTGGAAGGTAGCTGGCGCGTTCGTCAACCCGAAGGGCATGCTGCGGAACTGGAATGTCCCAACGTGTGTGGTAAAGGCCGTCTTTTCTTTATCTTCTTCTGCCTGTACGCATCGAGACATATAACGAGCGAACTGACGAGTTGCATGAGGGCGGGACTGCAATATCTTGGCTCCTCCCATGTCCTCGATGCACCTATCATAATCATTAAAGTAGGTACGGCGTGACTATTCAAACATCGCAAACGGTGTACACAAGACTACAGTGTTTTTATATAAACCCGAGTGTAACTTTTAACGAATACATAGTTCGAGACAAGACCTTTCAGTGATAATGAGGAGTACGGACGATCCCGAAACAAGAAAAAAAGCGGGACCGTCACACAAGAGAGCCGGGAACCTTCGCAGATGCAGCGGAGTGACGACACATAAATTTTGACGTTTTTTTGGCATTTTTGGGTATTTCTGCAAATTTTGATATTTTTCGAAAATTTTAACAATTTTTGATATTTTTTTACATTTTAGGGCATTTTTCGAATTTTGAGGTTTTTTGACGTTGTAAGGCATTTTGGTAAATTTTGATATTTTTTTGGAATTTTTGGGAATTTTTAAGAATTTTAAGGTTTTTGACATTTTTGGGCATTTTAACAATTTTTGACATTTTTACAAATTTCGACATTTTTTGACATTTTTACAAATGTTGACATTTTTTTGATATTTTTGCAAATCTTGATATTTTTCAGCATTCTTACAAATTTTGGCGTTTTTTGTCATTTTTGGGAATTTTTAAAAATTTTGAGGTTTTTTGTGGATTTTCACAAACTGACAAATTTCGTGCGCTTTTACAAATTTTGAAATTCATTTTATGCATTTTTGGGAATTATTACAAGTTTTGACATTTTGACTATTTTTTGCATTTTACAACCTTGAAATTTTCAGGCATTTCTATGCAAATTTCAATACTTAAAAGTTAAGAGGAGGAACATGAAATAGAGGTTTTCAAGTTGAACAGCAGTTAAATCAAAGAGCAAAGGTTGCATGATAATAAGATTGACCCCGGTACCAAAATAAACGGAATCTTGTTGCCTACTTTGTACCGAAGTTCCGTCGATTATGGCAAACGGTTTAAACGGTTTACAGAATGTTTACATAATATAAATTTAACTGCAAAACATTCAAAATGACAACTGTTACTACCATTTTGGAGATTTTCCATCGAGACCCAAAGTTTTGTCTCACCCTGTATATTCCTACTATCTGTCAACTGTGTTTAATTTGTGCTGTACGTAATATCTTATTGCAGAGCACGCTATCAGCGATTTGTGATGACACCATGAACGGATGTGAGATTGTGCCAAGTTTTTTTAACCATTAACTAGTTTCAAATGTTGCTTCAGACTTCTTTAATTATCAAAGGCACAGATTCAATATCGAAAACAATATCTTACTGCTATCACAAATAAATTGTAGCCTGCAATATAACCGATTGAAATCAATCTACCTAATAACACTTAGGAAGAACACGCAGCACGATGGTAAAATATATTGTTGCAGCTGTTATTGTTGCCCACTTTGTATTTGAAATAAGTGGTAAGAACATTTACATTTTCGTTTGATTATACCATGATATTTCAATGTCATTAATTCCAAATTATATTTGCTGTTGTGAACAAGGTGTGTACCAACCATGCGTTCCTCGTGATTTTGGGGAAGACAGCATAGTTTGTGTGTGCAATGCCACATATTGCGATTATATTGGAGAAGTTCATTCACAAGATTTGCAACCGGGAACCTACTACCGTTTTACAAGTTCCAAAGACGGAAAACGATTCGAAAAACATATTCAATCACTAATTTCTGAACACGGTGGTCATACACGCGATACAAAATGCAATTAACAAAGGAAATATATACAGTATATCATAATGGCATTTTCAGTAGCAGCTGCAAACAACACTGTGTCCGTTCGATTGAACCGTCAAGTAACGTTTCAAACAATAATGGGATTTGGAGGTGCTTTTACAGATTCTACTTGCGAAACACTCATGACCCTGAGCACAGCAGCTCAAGATAATTTACTGAAGTCGTATTTCACAAAAGATGGCACGTAGATTAAAATAGTATTGGAATCTTAGTCGAATAAAAAATCAATTTAAAGGCCAGCATATTAATTAGGGATCGAATATGTCTTCGGGAGAATACCAATTGGTGGAAGCGATTTTTCTACTCACCCATATTCCTACGATGATGACCATGATGGTGACTTCAACTTAACATACTGGAGCCTGCAGAATGAGGATATTAACTATAAAGTATGTTTCAATAAATTATTTCATATTGATTGTTAATATTCAGCACACGTACACTCAGTTTGCGTAGCGAATAAAGTACTTTCAGCTAGCGAAACAAATTGCTCATATTTCATGGTATACTACAAGTCCGTTTACAGATTCCAGTTATACATCGCGCCATGGCTATGAGTCAGGACCCTATTTTATTTTTTGCTGCACCATGGAGTGCACCGACATGGATGAAAACCAACAACGACTTCATAGGTAAAGGTTCATTGAAAGGAGAACCAGGAGGACAGTATTATAAAACATGGGCCAGCTACTTCATAAAGTAATTAACGCTCATACGTCAATAAAATCAAGTACATAGCTATAAAAATATTGAGTTTGGTATTGTTAATGAATAGGTTTCTGGATGCGTATAAAGAAGTCGGCATAGAACTATGGGGCCTAACTCCTCAAAATGAACCACTTTCTGGGCTAATTCCAAATTACACATTCAATTGCATGGGCTTCACAGCAGAAATGGAACGAGATTTTATACGACTAGATTTAGGTCCTGCGTTACATGAAGCTGGTTACGGCAACTTGACTTTGATGATCTTGGATGATCAAAGATCTCTCTTACCTGGATGGGTTGAAACGGTCTGGATAGCTATAGTTTTGTTTCAATTATTTTTATATAACAACCACTCATAGTTACCATTTCTTACACTGTGATTTTAAAGGTTCTGAATGACCCAGAAGCAGAGAAATACGTTTCAGGAATTGCTTTACATTGGTATTCTAATCTCTACTTCCCTGTGGAAGTTGTGAATATCACGCATGAAAGGTTCCCCGAAAAATTCCTATTAGCCACCGAAGCTTGCGAAGGCTGGTTAGGTTTTGAAGCAGATGTAATTTTAGGAAGCTGGCAAAGGGCAGAATCATACGCACATGACATTATGCAGGTAAGTGTATATTATTAATATTTAATTAAAGCATTAGATATCGTCGATGCCAAAAAGTCGTATAAGACTGAAAACATTTGAAATGAATATAAAATGCAGACACGTACATTGTTACACATACTGCGAATGCAGCAAAACTGAATTTAGTGTCATGAACTGGACTGAGCAAAAGAAGCGTGTTGTGCAGATATTAGGCCCCATATAATAAATTAATAGATTCCCGGCCGTTCCCGCGCGCACCGGTTTTTGTCAAGCAAAAAAAATTATTCATTAAAATATGACTGAAAAAGCAACAACTCTACCCCGTGTCCGCGTCAACACACAAAAACGCGAGTCAGATCGTTTTATAGGCAAAACTATTGGAGATTTCGTGATGATGATCAGGGCTAGGGCTTCATGACGAGGTTTCTAACAATTATTAGAATAAAAAATAATAATAAAATAAAAATAAAATCCGCGCGCGCGCATCCATTTTCGCCGATTTCCAGACGGGAATCTATTAATTAACTTTATGGGGCCTAATATTATTGTTCATAATGATAAATGAAAATGCGATGCAACATTACCCAGGATCTTCACAACTGGGTAGCAGGATGGGTTGATTGGAATTTATGCCTGGATATGACTGGTGGACCAAATTGGGCTTTGAACAATGTCGACAGTCCAATCATAATCGACGCACTAACTGATGAGTTCTATCGACAACCTATGTATTATGCATTAGGTCATTACAGGTAGATAGATATACATAGTATAACTCTTGATAGTATATAGCATTCATATTTGTGACAATCATTTGCACATGGGCAGCAAATTCATTCGTCCGGGTTCTAAACGGGTAGAACTAAAAGGAGATAAATTCCCATCAAATACAAATGCAATTGCATTTCAGGGAACTGACGGTTCAATCATCGTTGTAATTCTTAACAGGTATAGTCTCAAGTCGCAGATCATAATTGATATCATTTACTGTGAGGAGAGAGTCCTAGCAATTTAGAAGCATACATATGGTTATGATTTCATTGAGATTAGAGCAATAAAATTACGAAAGCAAATGCATTGTTGCCCTTACCGATTTTGATATGATAATGAGCAGAACAGAAAATGTTGAAAACTCATTTGGACGTGATATCATTTATGAATTACCAATTTTAATACCCTAATAGCAACAAGTGAGTTACACTTAATTTCCCTTATTTACTCCATAGGTCTGACGAAGCCTTCACGTTTGTGCTGTCTGATGATAACTTAACAGGCACAGTACAAGAGGAAGTAGCTTCTCATTCCATTCAAACCTTAATATTTGGAAACAACATTATATGATATAAAAATAGGCTTCAGGGTGATACACAAATAGAGAAAAATGTTCATAATTCCATATACCTTAATTTAATTAAAAATTGATTTACGACATATAAGGTGGCATAAACATTACTCTCCATGCCATACAAAACACATGAATGAAACTTAACAGCAAACTTATTGAAATTTTTATGTAGCTGAAATAAAATATTTTACATTTTAAAAGACTGATAAATCCGAAATCTTCACATACAAATTCGAGTTTAAGTTGCGAGAAATACAGCGAAATCTGTAATTTGTTGTGCTGACAAATGCATTACATTGTTTTAAGTCACAGCAAACAATTGCGTCATCTAGTATGCAAAATTCTTCACAAGACTATTCCTCGCTGGAAATAAATTCCACGAGGGCAGTTTTTTGTGAAAAAAATGCTACGCAATTTCTTGAGCAAAAACGTTCACGATATCTTAATACATTGTTTAAAACGTAGTAAAATGTTCAGGGAATAAAATCTGCAATGAAGATAAAAAATTGAAAACTTTCTGAAAATGAAGCCAGGACCTTGTACAATCAGAATGGTTGGTGAGACTGATCCTTCGAGTACAAGCTCCACTGCCGACAATCCTACTACACCTTATCAAGGCACTAGAATTACGAATTACCACCTCCTAATTACCCGTTCATTTGATATGAAAAGCAGCAGTAGATACAAATTTACTTTATATGTGTTACTTAATTTCAAACATATCTAGAATGCACTTGCACCAATTAATTACTGCACACCATGGAGATTGAAAACTCGTGCTCGCGATATTGCGAACATTAGGCTTCAGTAAATAATCGCAACAAGCAGATGTGTCCAACATCTGCCACTGGCATTTTTAATGAATGCTTTACTCCAAAAAGAAACATGCAATTTAATAGCTTTAATATCTAGCTGCAATTTTAATCGCTAAATTTTCGCAATTTAATGTGTAATAATTTTTCCTGGATACCTGCACATCCTTTATAAAATTAGGTATCATCGCATTT
This sequence comes from Glomeris maerens, assembly GCA_023279145.1. Classification (NCBI taxonomy): domain Eukaryota; kingdom Metazoa; phylum Arthropoda; class Diplopoda; order Glomerida; family Glomeridae; genus Glomeris; species Glomeris maerens. The sequence goes on along the minus strand of WWPM01004793.1, from coordinate 16,385 downwards.
TCCTAAATTTAATGTGTTCCAGTATCAGAGTTTGCCAAATTCGAGAAAATAATATACTGATTATGTCCCTGCTGGAAATTTTACACAACTAATCAATCGCTAGCATATAAATGGAATTTGCCCGGAACACAGCAAATCGTGGCCCAATTCCAATTTGGTATGTTACAAAGTTGTTGATTTGTAAGCATTTTACCTGTGACTAATTGTACTTTTTTACATCTAGACAAAATGCAGTTTGTATTCTGCTTGACGGTTTTAGTTGCAGTTGGCAATGCTGTGCCTGCATCTCGTGAGCGAAGAGTGTTTGGTGACACGTTAGCAAATTTTGGAGACTTTCTGTCATCAGGCGTCGAAGCAGCAGGCAAAGGGTTAGGGGATGCCGCATCCAAAATTGGACTCCCTGGAGATATATTGAACACAGGCGGGGAAGTTATAGGAGACGCGATTCACGCAGTGGGATGTATTGGAGGCAGCATTCTGGGAACTCTTGAAGGCATCTTAGGATTTGGAAATAAAGGCAGAGGCAACTGTGGCCAAGGGACCCCGTCAACGGGGCAGAATGTGCAAACAAATCAAGTACCAGGTGGTTTTCAGCAAGTTGTACCAGGTGGTTTTCAGCAAGTTGTACCAGGTGGCTTTCAGCAAGTGATCCCTGGTGGTGTTGTTATACCATACCCTGTTGGTAAAGTCACATGGTCCGAGGTACAACAGATACCTATTGTGTAAAATGTAATGGATAAATGAAGACTGTACACATTAATAATTATTTGTTTAAAAATAAATGAAGTTATGCATGTAGTTGATTGGTTTCGGCTGTGTAACGAATATGTTGATTCGCTTTTACACTTTGTCCCAAAACAATCACCACATTTTAAATTGTTAATAAGTTTGCGAAAGCTCTATAGAAATTCACAAAATTTTACGACAATATACGAGGCATGTCCACAAAGTAAGAATACTCGATTTATATATTTTTTAAGAGACAATTTATTCAAAATACAATTACCGGATTTTGTTGGTATATATGTAAGCTATTTTTCCGCATAGTTGTCATTCCGTTCTATGCAGGTTTTGACCTGTGTCACAAGCTTTTTTTATGTTCTCCTCAAAGAATTCTCCCGCCATCCCCGTTTTCCAGTTCAGGGCCTCTTTCTTGCCTCCTCGTCAGTTTAAATTTTTTTCCCACTAACATGAGTCTTCAGGGAAGTGAAAAGACGAAAGTCTGAAGGCACCAAGTCAGGAGAATATGTGGGGTGGCTTAAAATGTCCCATCCAAATGCCCCAAAATTTTCAGTTAGTCAGGGTGTCCAGTGGTCGGGAAAACCGGGAAAACCGGGAATTGGTCGGGAATTAGGGACGGTCGGGAAATAACCGGGAATTGGTAGGGAATTTGCGGTCTAACCGGGAAAATTAAAAAAAATCACGTGATCGTCTCAAGTGTTTTCCCCCTCTCCTGCCATGAATCTCCTAACGTGTGCTTAGGTTTTATTGGTTTTTGGTGGCTACATGTTGGTGAAAAGTGATGACCGATCGGCAACGAAATAAAAAAGTATTGGAAGTGACCTTATTGGGGACAAGTGGTCCTTAATAAGGTCACCTGTAAAGTCTTGTGAAAACCACATAATCCTCAAAGGTCACTTGAAGAAACTTTTTACACACACACACAAAGTAAACACATGTTTCAATAAAATGTATTTTAATGTATTTAGAAACGTACAGAATTTTTAATAAAATTTTGTAGAAGTAATTTCGGCCTTTTTAAAAACATTACATAGTAGATATGGTAAGACTAGTTTGAATTTACTCACTCGATGGTGTCTTTGTGCGTCAAACAAAATCAATCATCCCAATACAGTCCCTCGATAATCCGGCCCTTCGATTATTCGGCGTTTTTTTGCCTTCTTGAAGTTTTCTTAGTTAACTTATCGAGAGGACAATGAAGATTTCAATCTTAAGAATTTCTGTACATTCATGCTGACAGAATTTATTCCATTTACTCCGTTTCTATCATTTATGATGATATTTTAAATAGTTGTCTGCATAAATACCGCAATGACTGAAAAAAAATCCGTAGAAAAGATAAAAATATTTGCACACAATATCTTAAATTCTGAAAAATATCTGCAAACTATTAATATATTTTCTGAAGAAAATCTGCAGTTGCATCTGAAAATATGCTGCTACATTTTTGCAGATAAATATTGATTTCTGCAGATACTCTACAAAATTAAAAGAAATTTCTGTAGATTTTCTGCATAAATGAATTTTTTTGTAGAAAATCTTGGGTATTGTTACAAAACAAGTTAATTTGTACTTAATTTGTGCAGTTTTAGCTCGTTTACCTTCAACCTTTAATACGAATGTTTATTATGTAAAATTCTTCATTATTAATTACTTTCCAGTAATCCGGCGTTTTCGATAATCCGGTGGCGCCCTGATCCCATATCTGCCGGATTAACGAGGGAGGACTGTACTCCTTCCAATAAGGAAAGTGCTTTTTTTGGGAGCTTGGCCTTATTTGGGACACATGCCTTTGCCGGGATATTATAATGATTTTGGGATGCTATACAACTTTCCCGTTTGTACTGCTATCCCACCGGTCTTCGCTTTCAAGATAGAAATGTGATGACCTTCATACCCTTGCCCAAGGTCACTTCCGGTTAGTGTATTTCAAGCGCCATTTTATACTGATAACTTTACCTCTTCGCATTCAACCTCCTATCGATCACCGTTCGCATGGAATTCTCGATCGGGTGATCAGGAGAACCAAGCCTACAGATTAGCGGTGCCAAATTTCGGGTCAAAAATTCCCCCAGCACAAGAAGGCAACAGTACTCCTACTTTGTGGACATGCCTCGTACACGAATGTATTTGACATCTTTGTCCAAAATTTCAACAAAACCGGTCAATAAACACGCCCGCTGCGTGACGTCATATTAATGGCACGAAAAAACGTCACAACCGTAGTTGAGCGCCATCTTTGGGAAGCGTACAGTTGCAATGTTACGATCAACAGTGTTTGCTTACATTTCGATAGCCTCGCAATAAATAATAATATTTTATTTCTTACCCTTGCGGGTCTCGAAAGGGGGGTATTACACTACATACAAACTTCTCCACCCTCCTATTTCTCACGATTATCCTTCTTCTTTTCTTTTCTTCCACTCAGCTCCGTCTTCCTTTAATAGTTTCTGCACTCTCCTTTTCCTCTCTTCCATGACACACCAAACGTTCCCTTCTTGGCATCCCATCAGCTCGTGCTCCACTGTCTCTTCCTCCTTACAATCAGTGCATATCCTCTCCTCCAACTCTTTCCAGTAGTTCGCTGCTTTCACGTCATTCCCTAATCTTGTTCTCGTAAACCTCACTCTTTCCTCTTTCCTGAATACCTTGTCCTTTAAATATGTTGCCATCCCTACTCTTGGCATAATCCTCTTGTATCCTTTGTTATATCTTGACTTCTGGGCTTTCTCCTTTATTTTCTGTTTCTCTATATCTTCAATCCTGCTACCTATCTCATCCTCCACCGCTAAATCTCTTTCTTCCATATTTTCTATCTCCATCACCGACAACCCAATTCCTCCAAGTGCCTGCTTCCTTTTCTGCCTCCATTTCCCGTTTCCTTCTCCCTTCCTTTCTTCCCTCCTCCATTCTAGCGCCGCCCGAATGAACCGTTCTCTACCCAGTGTCCTTTTCTTCTTCTCAAAATTATATGCCCTTTTCATAGTCTTCTTCCATGCCGTCATCCCTCCTACCTCTGCTTGCACCATCCACCCTGGAGTGTTCCATGCCTTCCCTATTGTCCATCTTATATATCGTAAAAATATTCTATCTAATTCTGAGCTCCTCTCCCAACCCCATACTTCCACCCCATACAACATGATCGTCTGTACTAGTTTCTCAAACAGTTTTATACGGAGTCTAACATCATCTGTAAAAAGCCGCTCTCCAATCCCCCAAATCTTTTTTGTTGCTACCAATGCCTTTTTCTCTATATATTTAAAATGTTTTTCAAAACTATTATTATTCTGCAGAATAAAGCCCAGGTACTTATATTCTTTGACCTCCTGTATCTCTTTACCCTTCCAATACCATTTTTCATCTTTTGCTTTTCTACCATTTTTTTTACAAATCATTATTTGCGACTTCCCTAAATTTAGTTCCAATTTCTTTACTTCCAAGTACTTTTCCAACCTCCTTATCATCCCTTGTAGCTGCATTTTATCTGTCGCCACCAGCACCACATCATCCGCATAGGCCCCCATTACAATTTTATGACCACCAAGTATTACACCTCCATCTTGATTACTCTGCAGTACCTCCTCCATATCTGCTATATAGTGATTAAATAACAGAGGGCTTAGCGGACATCCTTGCCTGACTCCCCTAATTGTTGTGAAACTTTCTGAAAGTTCACCTCCCACTCGGACGACATTCCTGGTCTCTCCATATATCCTAGCTAAGTTCTCTATTATTCTCTTGTCGATTCTGCTCTTCCTTAAGCAATCCCAAAGTTTCTTCCGATCCACCGAATCAAAAGATAGCCATTACGAAAAATATTAGCCTCGCAATAATATTTTTCGTAATGGTGTTTAGTTTAGAAGACACGATTTTAATTAAAACATTGCACGAAGCAAAACGTTATGGTGCATGAAAACTGGTGCAAGAATTTCCACAAAAAGGATGGAAACTTCGCGGCATCAACAGGTTCCTTAATTAAATTTTTCGAGATAATATTGTGACGCTTCTTTATTTGGTCACAAATTAAAACCGAAATGTTTCCAAAACATTGGTCTGCTGAATACAAGTGGTGGGCTCGGATGGTCCGAAACCCGATACGAACGACACTACCAAATTTGGTGAATTTCAGTGAAGTTTCCGGGAAGTTATAAACAATTAAAAATGTGGTCGTTGTTTTTGGGACAGTGTATGCCTCAAACATGCTGTGAGTACTGATATTGTGTATTTTGTGAAAAAAACACAGAATGTTCATTGCAACAAGCGAACTTGAAAATTTAATTAAAGTAAAATACGATTGTTTCAATACTGCTTCGAATAAAGTTTCCAAAATTTGTAAGTTAACATGGACCAGCAAAATCCAGTGGCGCCCGTTGTAAAAAAAATGGTTTTTAAAAGTTCCCTAAACACGATCGAATTTCCGCAATCCTTGTGTTACATTGAAATTGTAACATTAAATCATGTCAAATTACTGATGCAGCGTAATTAACAGTTTTACAAGGCAGGCCATAGTTTTTTTCTGCCTGGCATTTTGTGTCCGTCCGTCTGCTGAAACCTCTTGTTTGGTTCAATTCTGCGTCGGTTCCCAGCTCTCTTAATTGTAGTCGCTTGAAGTATTGGCGTGTAGTCTCAGACTGGGAAGTAGTTTGCACAATTATATTTATGATCTCATGATCAGGGGTTTTCCTCCAATGGTGCTGCCTTGATGTCCTTTGCAGACTGCGCTATTCTCTTGTAACAGCGATCTGTTGTGGATGTGTAAGGTTTTCTTACAGTTGTCGGCAGACACACAGCTATTTAATTCCATTGTCGAACGGCCGTACACTTAGTCCCAGTAAAAGAGCCAAAACAAGAGACCGTAAAAGTAAAACGAGACAAAACCACAAGTCCCAACTTTCTCTTCTCTCTCCCTTTTATAACTTTCGTGTCCGGAGTCGTGACACGCCCCTGTGACCATGGGTCCTTTCTATCAACACGTGGTGACATGGTGCCATATGGCCATGTGCGATGTTGCACAACATGGTCCGTCATCACTGTTATGACGTTTCCCACTGTTTTATTGCATTCGTTGACCCTTAGGCCTTGCTAGTGTGTGAAGCCCACCCAAAATGGTCTTTTTCCCATGCATCACCCTTACATAATCCTTACACTCTCCCCCCATCAATGGAAAAGTAGCCTAGGTATGTTCACCTTGACAAATATACCCGCTGATTAGTGAATAGGCAATAATAAAACACAAAGACGAGTGCATAAGCAAAAGAAAAACAATTCCTCAAACAGTGACAAAGAAAACAACTGTCCGACAGCACCAGTCTGTGCGACACCCAAGCTTTTGAGCTGCGATCGGGGATCCGATCATCACAAAATGAAGAGGTCCGGTAGGTACACTGCGCGCACAGGACGGTCGCCACAGAGCCTTTCCAGCGACTTAGTTGGGCCTGCGGAGGAGGGGCACTAATAAGACGCATGCCGCAGAAACAGCAAAGAGTTCCTGACTGCGGTAGCTCCGGAGTCCGGCAGCAAGATGTAGTCCTGCTGGTGTAGTGGTGAACTTGCTTTTTCGATGATCACGATGGAAACAGTTCTGGAACGCACTGCGATGGCTATCATGGGTACCCACAAGCGCTGGCAAGAGGGGACGGACGTCCGGACTGGCGTCGAACTTCAAAGTTCCCAACGTAGGAGCAACATGGTAGGGAAGAGCCAAGACCACACCAGAAAAAGAGGAACTCCGGGTGGGGGGAAAGGAACCGTTCTCGGCTGTGAAAGCGCCTGGCAGGAAACCAAAGAAAAAAAACAACAGAACAGAAAACACCCAAAAACAATAGAAAGCAAAGGAAATCCACACAAGGACCCCCTCCCACTTTTGCACACTGTATGATCGCCAAACGAGAACTAAATCGAGGAGTTACAAATAAACTGACATAACGATAGGAAACTGCAAAGACTTTGACACAGCTACCCACCCACAGAAAGCCAAGGTGCCTGGAGGACCGGGGACAGTTACCAACATGCTTGCCAATGTTGACATAAGAATGGCACACAAAACGGACCCACTAGAGAAATTCAGATTCCAGTGGGAACGAACAAAGGGACAACATGCCAAGCAGGGCATGGGCCCAGACGAGGAGACAACGGGCAATAGCCTTGCCAAAGCAAATCTCCCAGGAAGGGATATCAAGGGAGCAAAAATAGCAATCAGGGAGAATAAAGTCGACCACCAACACACACCCCCAATACAGCCATACGCCACCAATGATAAAAAGTAGGGTGCTCAAACAACCTGCCATGAGCTACGGGACATGTTAAAACGGTTTGCATGCAAAGCTCGGCCGAGCTGGACCATGCATTCAAAAAAATACCCTCAAATGGGAAACGACGGGGAAATGATCTGTCCAATCAAAAATGCGGTAAGTCTTGACAACCACGCAAGACGCCACACGTCATCGGACAGAGCTTGCGACCGCACGGATCCGCTTGGAGGAAGAGGACAACAAAGCACATGTATGTCCGTCAAAGCGGATCAGGGGGACCACACCCGAAGGAGATCTGTCGCACATGCGATATTTAGGGACCGTCGGGGGTCCCCGGCGGCGAGCAAGCATTCGACTGCGAGTCGAACCACACAGGCCCTCGTCGGCCAACGAACGACGGATCGACCGATCAACTGCCGCGACAGAGCACCTACCTGACGGTGCAAAGACTCTCGGCTTATCGTCACAGGATGGTCTGAGGCGAACCTGACCACATAGAACCTCCCGGAGCCGACGTAGAGTCACGCGCGATAGGTGCCCTCATAAAAAGCAAATGGAAAAGATGGTACATGGCTGTGATGGAAAGTGCGTCGGCGACAGAAATCGAGATGTCCCTGCAGCATATTGGTGTTATTAGGAAGGGATTTGCCTGGACCAAGGGCGTAACACAAGGGTGGTTCCCAAGATGAGGGGGCGGTTCCCGAGTCGAGGGGGCGGTACTCGAGTCAAGTGGGCGGTTCCCGAGAGGCGAGGGGGCGTTTCCCAGAGGCGAGGGGGCGGTTCCCGGAGACAAGGTTTTTTTTCTACGAAGGGGTTTTTCCACGAGGGGGTTTTCGCTTGAAGTATTGGCGTGTAGTCTCAGACTGGGAAGTAGTTTGCACAATTATATTTATGATCTCGTGATCAGGGGTTTTCCTCCAACGGTGCTGCCTTGATGTCCTTTGCAGACTGCGCTATTCTCTTGGAACAGCGATCTGTTATGGATGGACAGTCTAGAAGATTCTCTCGGCATCCATGTCTGATGGCTCGGAGATTTTACTAGTAGACGGCAGTCGTTCCATAACTGCTTGGTACAGGGGCGCTGAGGGCTCTGAAAGTCCTTTAGTTGTGGCGTCCGAGGAGAAGAGTTCTGGCTTGTTGTCCTGCAAAGTTGCGTGGTCCTAGTCTCTACTGTGATGTCCCAATTGCTACGTTGTCCTGCGTTGTTTCTGCGCTGCACTCAGTCGATCTCGGACATCCAGATACTTGAAGATGGCGTCATCGCTTACTCGAAGATCGAGTCGTCAGCTTACTCGCAGATCGAAGATGGCTGCGGGCTTACTCGTAGATCGAAGATGGCTGTGGGCTTACTCGAAGATGGCTGCGGGCTTACTCAAAGATGGCTGCGGGCGTACTCGAAGATGGCATCTTCTGCGATGCGGTCAAGGTGGCTGCTGCTCTGATGATGTCATGGTCCTCTCCAGGTCGTCCCAGTGGAAGAATAAGGTCCGCAGTCAAGTAAGAGGGATAAGATAGCAGGAGGAGAAATAACAAAGACACACTGTCTGAGAAATGCCTTCTTTATTATAGGTTTGAGTAAAGTGACTGTAGGAACACAGATTGTACAACACTCAAGTTTTTTTTAGGCTGATGGCTAGGCTCTGATGGGCTTGAGGAAGCAGCTGCTCTTCTGCAGATTCAGTAAGAAAAAGACTCTATTTATATGAAATAATACAATAGGGCCTGGGCGTGGCCAAAGGGATTATGACACGCTATTTCTGTTGCTTTTTCCTTTTAGACACCTGTGCTGTGGTGGTGGAATGTGGCAACAGACCCTAAGGCTATGCAGCGCCAAATCTCTGCCCTGGTGAAGAATTCCGTCCCTACAGATGGTGGCGATCCAGTCGCAGGATTCTACACTAACGTACCGTAAATGCTCGAACTGTGCCCCGGGGCTTTAATTGCTTTTTAATTTTCGCAGCCAGAGCAGTATTCGAATACCGGGCTTTAATCGAGACCAGGCTGTAATTGCTTTCTGGCATTTGGCATGTAAAAAGAATTAATAATCTAGGGTGTTAAGAAATGTATACAAGTGGATGATCTAAACAAACATTACTTTATTTCAAATGGGTGTAAAACAAGCAACAAATTATTATTTATCAATTGGAATTATCAGATACAGTAGTGGGATAATTAATGTGAAAACAATTGATAATTTGAAAAAAACTGCATTTATTGGTCATAGATGAAAAATTGAAAAACGAACACAATTTAAGTTGTCAAATATGTGCTCCCTTAGCTTTAACAACTTATTGAACACGTTTTGGCATAGAATAAGTAAGTTTTTTTACGTCTTTCCCTTATATGCTGGTCCCAAAACCATATCTGGATTACAGCCTCAATCAGTTTTGCTTTTGTTGATGATGAAATATTTCAAGGACCAGCAAATATCAGAGCTGTAAAAAAAACTTATTTATTCAATGCCAAAACGGGTTCAAGAAGTTATTAAAGTTAAGGGAGAACATATTTCATATTCAAGCAATTTGAACTGTTCATTTTTTGATTTTATTCATCTATAACCAATAAATGCTGTTTTTTTTCCAAATTATCACTTGTGTTCACATTAATTTGCACACTACTGTAAATGGGAAGCTATGTCGTGCAAATTCTCAGCTATATCAACAGTTTATTCAGCGACCTTGGCTTGAAAACCGGATTTATACCCGGCTCAAATCGAGACCGGGCTATATTTACGTTTTTCCAGACCCGCCCAGGGCATTATTCGATACCGAGCACTGTTCGAGCATTTACGGTATTTCTTATATAAAATAGCGAGTGCATGCTTACACTTATACAAGGAGAGACCGGAAAGTTCGGTGAATGGTCTGATTGTACGAATTTCAAGGAACCTAGAAACATTTCGATACGTGCGAATTGAATGTTGATATCTAAGCTAAGAAATGTGTGATGTGCACAGGCATTGTGTGACGTTTCCTTATGACGTCACAGTTACTAAAGTGCTGCATGAAAACTACAGTAAAACCTCGGGATCGGGTCACCCTCTTAATAGGGTCACCTGGATGATCGGGTCGCCAAGGGCAGGCACAGAATTTTTCTTCCATAGACTGTGTGTATTAGCCTGTTGGTTAATCGGGTCACCCCGGATATCGGGTCAAGGGCCGCCAGTTTGATCCCCTTGAGCATATGCAGATCGGATAATCGAATCACCTGGGGTTTGCTGTTGAGACATAACTGCCGCTATTTCCATGTTTGGATGAGTCACCACTTTAATTGCTGTAAAACTCTCCTGCTTTGGGCAAATTTTATTTCTCTAGTCAAGCGTTGGGCCACAGCTTCGTTGTTTGCAGGCTACTGTAATTGATCAAGGAGAGCATCAAGCAAACATTTCGGAATTCTCAGCAGTGAAACAGTATGGCGACCAAAAAAAACGAGTTTAATTGGGACTTGCAGATTCATAAATGTGTGTTAATAAAAAATTCCATACCGCAATTGTAAAATGAAACGCAGGAAATTTTTCAAAAAATTTTGATACATCGGTTAATAGAGTCACCTCATAGATGGGGTCGCATTGAGGCAGGTCCCTTGGGTGACCCCATTAATGAGGTTTTACTGTAGTCGTTCCAGGTGCAAAATGGAGCAGCGAGTCAACATGAAATTCTGCTTCAAACTGGGGAAATCGGCAACCGAAACCCACGATATGTTACAGAAGGTGTACGGGGAAGAAGCTGTGACTCGAAAATGCGTGTATGACTGGTTTAAGCGTTTCCGGGAAGGACTGGAATCTCTTGAAGACGATCCTCGTTCTGGGAGGCCGACCACCAGCACCACACCCGAAAACATCGAAAAAGTTTGTGAGCTACTCCAAAACAATCGCCGCTTATCTGTCCGAATGATGGAAATTGAATTGTGTATTCCACGTGAAATTATCCGAAACATTGTCACCAAGAATTTGGGTAAGCGCAAGATCTGCGCAAGGTTTGTCCCACACCACCTAACTGAGGAACAGAAACAACTCAGAATGGATTTCTGTGGGGACATCATCTCAATGGCAGATTCAAATCCTTCGTTTTTTCAATCAATTGTGACCGGTGACGAAACCTGGTGCTTCCAGTATGACCCAGAAACAAAACGCCAAAGTATGGAGTAGCGTGGTGTCACACCTCCGAAGCAGCAAAAGTTTCGCTTCCAGAAGACGAGAGTGAAGACCATGCTCATCACATTCTTTGACGCAGAGGGCATAATTCACAAGGAAATTTTTTCTCATGGCAAATCAGTGACTGCCGAATTCTACACTGACGTCCTCGGTCGTCTATTGAAGCGCATTCGTCGGGTCCGTCCGCAGTTCGCTGAACCGGGATCTTGGTTTCTTCTTCACGATAACGCAAGGCCTCACGTCGCTGTTAAGGTCAAGCAATTCCTGGCACAGAAACAGATTCCCGAACTTTACCACTCTCCGTATTCCCCTGACCTGTCACCTCCGGACTACTTTCTGTTTCCTCATTTGAAATCTTCAATGAAAGGACACAGATTTCTGGACATTCCGGATATTCAAGCTGCTGTGACGGCCCACAGGAATATCGATAGCAATTTTACATGAGACGTGTATTGCAGGGAAAATTACAGATACACAACCCTATGACTTGTCAACATGAACATTTACAAATAAACTTCATGTAATTGATGTTATGCAATGTTGTAGGGTTATTTGTATCTGTCATTTTCCCTCCAAAACCCGTCTCATGTGAAATTGTCATCGATGTTCCTGTCGGCCCTGCAATACACGCCTCGCGTGAAACACCCAAAACTGTTAAATTTGCAGCCGCGTCTCTTCTGCTCCTTTTCACTTGGGAGTTGCTGTGTTGTACTAATGTCAATGTCCTCTTCAACGTTATAATTTGAACTTTTGTTCCAGCTATAGTATGTAAAAAGTTAGGTTTCGGATGACCTTGAAGGCAATTGCAGAGGCCACGTATTTCATCATGAATGGATAGAGCATCCCTGACTTACTGTCACTGCATCATTTTTTTTATTTTCGGAAATGTGGGAGTTCTTTGGGGTGCAAAGGACTTTACACCCACCCTGTATATTATTAGGCTCCATGAAATAAAGAAACCATAATTTTCACTGAGGAATTCGTGGAGTTGAAAGTTATAGAAGCGGCATCACAAGCCATTTCATGCTTGAAATGCAATAGTTCTGCATACGATAAAATTGCAGAGTTTTGCACCAATTTGTCTCCGAACGTTTTATTTTGTGTTGTCAATATGTAAAACTTGAACTGGCTGTGATATTTCTTATGATAGATATTGCAATAAATTATTCCAGAACACGTGGCTTTCATTTTCATAAATACATTTTAATTAACATATTGTGACAAACCTACCTTTGCCGGGTTGGTGCTTGGCCCCCCGGCTGATTTAGCAGGTTTGCTCACAATACTATTGATATCTGAAAACACTTGTTATTCGAGAAAAAGAGTATGACAACAATGCGCAATAATAACCTTTATTTTTATTATATTTTTTCTGCTGTTTTTTTTCTTTTCCTTGTTATTTTTTGATGGCAATGAGAAAATGTAAAGAAAATATGTAAGGGACCATCCATAAATTATGTCACACAGGAGCAGGGGGGGAGGGTACACGGAATATCGTGACAAGCTGTGACATGGGGGTGGGAGGGGAAGGGTGTAAACGTGACGTCACTTCGCAGTCTTTATGGCACAACACAAATACAAATAAGCAAACTGGTCGTTGGGGCAGTTGGTGGGTGCATGGACAGTTAGTTGTCCATTAAGGGGCAATTGTCCGAAAAATGTCAAATCCGTGGGAAGAGATTTAAATTGATTAAAAAATGCTGACTGGATTAGATGGTTTTATGCTTTGGATGTTCAACTTTCATAAAACATTTATGGACATTACTAAGTTTGTTTTCAAATTTTTCCTGCTGTCACAAATATTGACGTGACAAGGGGGTGGGGGGGCTGCAAAAATGGCGTAACAATGGTGTGACATGGGGGTAGGAGGGTCAAAAAAAGGACCTTTTTTGCGTGACATAATTTATGGATGAACCCTAACCCCTTGCAATCTCTTGTCGAGGGTGTAAATACAAACAACAACAAGGCCTGTTTACGCCTTCCTATTGAGCCTTTGATATCTCTTTTCAATTTGTTGACAACAGGAACTATTTTATTTACTATTATTTGTTTTTGCTAAAAGTTTCACTGGTGCTACAACACTGCGTCAATTTATTATAAGAAATGCAATTGAATTGAATATCTAGCTGACAAAGATAATAAAAGCTCTTCACGGTTTCATTTATGAACTAAGGTCCTCGACAAAATATGAAAACTTTTTCTTATTCTTTAGGCGTAATGCCGTAAAAAAGTTAACAGACAAATAAATAATCGCAAGCTATATTTCACGTGACAACGAAAATAATTCGTTTTGATATCTGCACCTATGCTGTGAATTTCATAACACAGACCATAATGCAAGACCTTCATATGCTGCCTTATCTGCAATTTTACCAATTTCAAATTACAGCGCTGATTAACTTATTCAGCAGGTGCATGTGCATCTGCTGAAATTTTGATATATAAAGCTAAACAAGACTGGAAATTAACACAATTAGGAAATGTGAATTAGGAATCGTGAAGGAAAAACAATTGCTACGAATAAAAACTAACATTTCGCTTTCCAGTAAATTACAATTGTGTGTCTATATGCTAAATCTAGACCAAATGAGTTGTACATTTTACTTGACATTTTTTGCCATGGTTTATTGCGCACCTCTCTCTCGCGAACCAAGAAATATTGGCAAAATTATTGGACTAATTGGAGAAGGTGTAGACAATGTCTTGGATGTAACTGGCGAAAAAGTAGGCGACGATAGCATCCCTGGTAATTTATTAAAAGTGACAACAGGTGTTGCTGGTGGGATAGCTAAAACAGTAGGATGTGGTGTCGGTGCAGCAGTTCAATTAGGGGAACAAGTATTGGACTTCTTGTTTGACAAAGACGACAAAACCCAAGAGATTTACGACACGGTTTGCGGTATTAAAGAGCCACTGAAATAGTAAAACGACATCTGATTTAATCGTGGAAAGTCGTGAAGCAGTAGATTTCCTTGTTCTGACAACACTAGATATGTGCATGTTGAAATTATAAAAAATATAAATGTACGTTGCAACGAAAATAAAATATTGTATGAAGTATATGGCTTTTATAAAATTGTTTCCATGTCGTCCTGTTACGTCAACCTTTACCATTATGCGTATTCACTTAAGTGTCACTTGTAAGAGGATTGACATTTAAACGAAATTACATTGAGCGAAGTCCTGAAATATCGTGTCATTTGATAAGTGAAAGTAGTGGGCAACTTTTTCCACAAAACTGGAATAATGGTTTTGAAATGGCACTGAAATAATGTGTTATCCTTCGCTGCAGGACTGACAAGTAACACTTAAAGGGAACAGACACATTCACCCTCTTGTTGCAACAAAGTGGGCGGTTACAATAGAAACGCTTGTGCTATGATTGGTCATGTGCACTTTGTATCGTTCGCTCTCTTGAAGAAAAAACCGGAAATGACAATGTATTCTTATTTCCGGTTACAATGGAACGGCAGCCAATCTGGCAAGGGTGCGATGATGTGTCTATTCCCTTAAGCAAAAGAAACTTAAACAAATTCCACTGTATTTATCTGAGACATGCATGTTTAATAATTCGAAATGTATATAAATCCAGACTAATAGTGCTTGCTAGTTAGAGTAGGGTCTACATAATAAAGAAACAATCCATTTAGCATGATCTCAGAATTACTCACATCACGCTGCCGAAATACACATTTCCAATTGTAAAACTTATGAAAATACACGTGATGAGTCGCATACTTTTAAATCAGCACTGAGCCAATTTTTATTGGATATTGGTTTGCTTTGTTGCGCGAGACGATGCTAAGTATTAAATTCGAATAAAAAGAAAGATTAAACAAGGGAATGCGACAATGTACAGACGACCGGCAATTTAGAAAAGTGCTGATGGAAATACTCCAAAAACATGAATCAATTTATATATGTATACATAAAAACAAGGTTGATTAACCGATCCCCAAAGTCTTCTTCACAGACAATCACTACATCTCCCAGAATCGCATTACTGTCCCGTTGTTGAGGAGGTGCAACTTCGAAAGTTGCATTGTTTACTAATATTGAGTGTAGAGTTTCCAAGGTGTCATTACAACTTTTGATGGTTACGATTTTTGTCTGTATTTTGGACCCATTTGTCATCTCTGCCACCGAAAGGCTTTCCAAAGCGTTTGCATCTCAAGTTCCGTAACTTGAGATAACGTTTCCCCTATGGAGAGTACTTAGTTCAACGAATGTCACTGACGGCTTTCAGACTGTGCTAGGAAAACCGGAAGTGATGAGGCATTACGAACTGCCAACAGACTTAACTGGTATCAGCCTTTTTCTAGGAATGGTTAACTGGTAAGACTAATGAGGAAGGTCACCAGGTGAACGTGGGAAGCAGACCAAGCAGACGCCTTTAACTACCTAAAGAATTGTCTGATCCACTCAACGCTAAACTAGGAAACAACATATTTCCCATGATAGTTTCTTGGTGCAAAAATATTTTCATTCGGCTGCCAAGATACAGCCACAAGAAACTCTTCAAACTAATTATTCCGGTTTAGCAAAAAAAGTGAAAAATTTACTACACTTCCTTAGTAAAAACGATTCCTTAATTGCGATTTCGACACAACCAGTGTAATAGGAAATTTATTAATGCATTTGGTTTACCTTTCTGTGGCTGATTGATGGCAGGTAGCCATTTTAAATTTATTCACCGAAGTATGCCAACAAATGTCGTGAAAGGTTAATAATTTTCTGAATCCTAATTGCCACCGGAATTCATGAATTTGCAAATTGCGCATATCACAAGTACAAATCTGGAACATAAAAATTAGAGATGTTTATTAAATTTATATCAATGGTCAATTAAAGCACAAAATTATTTGTCATTCGTCGTTGTAATATGAAGCTCAAGTTTTATGTTGGGCAATATCCTCTAACAGTTTTCTGTGTAAATTCTATTTAAATCTTGAAATTTGATTTAAACTAAATTAAAACAAGTATTTACCATATTTTTCAGAAGATAACGGGAACCTGTGGATTTATACGCACCTATGGATAACGCACACCAGCTATTCCCGCCATTCATTTGCTACTCCCCCCCACGAGTTTATAATTTTTTATACATGACGCGCGTATTATCTAACAAAAAGTACAGCAATATAAACATCACAGATCTTACCAAATTCTGAGGCGAAATTACTGTTATCGCTTCATGAAATTGCCAACATTTTTGAAAATATAATGTCCGGGGGGGGGGG
>WWPM01004789.1:0-11507 GCA_023279145.1 Glomeris maerens | reverse complement strand
GGGGGGGCGGTTAGTTAGGTTGGGTTTAATGTTTAAGGTTTCGAGACTACAATCGCGGTGGTGACGCGGTCGAATTCGTCGCGGCGCAGTAGGGCGCCATCGCGCTAATAGAATGCAGCCCTCATACTAAACAACACCCCCTGTCTGCACGGATCGCTAGATATCATAAGCTGTGGCCAGAAAAATTGATCGGCAATCCATGTGGGCCTCAGAGATGTAAACAGGTTTGTTGATCGGCAAATCAAATGTCTGAGGAGTGACGTCACTTCCTCTGGTTGCCGTGTCAGGGACAAATTTATCGCCTGGCTCGCCTCAGACAAAAGATTGCGGCCCCCATGCAATGTTCGGAATACAAAGGGTCGCAACATGCCATCACAAGTGCATGACACGTAATCCGCCATTTGGAATCCCGCCATAACAGAAATTTGTGGTCGGTAAACCAGATAAATTGGGTGCCAGACATGGCACAGACACGGAATCAGAGATGACGTCACACACTCTGACGACCAGGACACACGTATGAATTGCCGATTACGGCCACTGTCTGCTTCCTGGATCACTGTCTGTGAGCAGTGGGTTGCGCTGCAGTCCCACCCTCTCCTGATTTCTCCAATCACATGGGTCGCGACCGTCTCATGCCAACTCGCAAAGCTCAAAGTTCTACTGCATAACAAATCCTAATTAAGATGTACTATGTAAACGGTATACTATGTACATTAGTATGTTCTAAAATTTAAATATGAAAAGTTCTCATAATAAAAAGCTTGTGCGCGACGTTTCCACTTCATTTATTGCTAAAAACAAAAAAGTCCGCATTTAAGAAATCCCGCTTATAAAGTTGAAAAATCTTGCATTTGACAGCAACGCTATATCGAGGTCCTACTGTATTTCGAATTGAGTATAGCAATATGAGTATCGCAGTATAGCCTATCTATCTATATTGGTCATACAATATCTACCATTTTCTTATGGCTATTGATAGTCAGTGTGGCGACCGTGACATTTCAATCAGCCACAGTGTCATGCTAATACTTCAATCTAATATAATATGATATGGAATATGCTGAAATCTTAATTTTTATATGGCGGGATGCAGATCAAAATAATGGGAAATAAATGTTTCCGCATTTTCATAAGCGGATGTGAATCAATTATTACAGTGAAAATGGAGCAATTTGTAACGTAAAGTATTCAGAAATTATAAGAGCAATTAATTTTTCCTTTGCAATTTCCTGGCAACAGCAGCTCGCATTACTAATACTTCTTCACAATAACTTTTCTTTTACATGCATATTCTGTACATACATATTTTTTCATGAATGATACAGAAGTATAGGTGGGCCAATACAATTTATACACATCTCTTCTGTTGTTACCACGTCTACTTGTATAGTTAATTTTTAAAGCCAAGTGAAGTGATAGCGAACTTTTTGAGCTCGGCGTGTCAAAATTCGCAAAAGCCTATAGCTAGCTCATTCTCGGGTGCCGTGTCCCACCTACAGTGCCGGACATTCGTTTAAGAACGATCACTTTTGTTCCAATTTCAGCAATTAAAAATTTATTTAACAGTTAAATCTATTTTTATATTGATAAAAGAGTACTAAGAAATGTTTTTGACCAAAAATAATAGGCATAATACGGGAATCCTCCGAAAAAAATCATGAAAACTGAATAATGACACTTTAAAACCCGGACATTCGTTTAAGTACGTTGGTTTAAAATACAATAAAACTGATTAAAACGAGGTGCGATCACCCTTATTGATGATATTTTGAGAGATATGGCTTTCAATATTGTAATTAAAATTGTGTCTTTCTTTGGTGATCAATGTATATCAAGTAGCATAAATAACATTGTTGAAATCATTGGCTCCTCTGAACTGCCACCCATTTAAGTAAAATTTGTGAACTAAGACACTCCACAGGTTCTTAATTGAATTGAGGTCAGCATTTATTGTTAGGCAATCCAAAACATGCACTTTCTGGCCAACTTACCAACTTTTTGTCATAGCAGAAAGATGTATGGAGGCATTGTCCTGCTAAAAAGTCCAGTTCTCAGGCCAAATTATTAGTCCAAATGGAATTAACTAGTGTGGTACTTGGGAGAGTTACGACGGTCACAAATAAAAGCAATTTCAGTTTATTCATTGAAACTAAATCCTGCGCAAACCATTACCAAATCTTTACATTGGAAATGCTCTGAGAGAACATGTGGAACATTGCATAAATCGCTCCAATGAAGTTCGGTAATGGTTGCTGCAGTATTTAGTTGCAATGGACAGACTGAAATCGTGATTATTAGTGGCTGTCTCAACTCTCTCCAGTACCAGCTACTTAGAGACAAGTTAATTCCATTTGGACCAATAATTAGAACTGAGAACTGGACTTTTTTAGCAGGATAATTCCTCCATACATCTTTCTGCTATGACAAAAAGTTGGCAAGTTGGCCAGAAAGTGCATGTTTTGGATTGGCCATCAACAAGTCCTGACCTCAAATCAATTAAAAACCTGTGGAGTGTCTCACAAATTTTATTTAAATGGGTGGCAGTTCCGAGGAGCCAATGATTTCAACAACGTTATTTATGCTACTTGATATACATTGACCACAGAAGAAAGACACAATTTTAATGACAATATTGAAAGCCATATCTATCAAAATATCATCAATAAGGGTGATCGCACTTCGTTTTAATCAGTTTTATGGTATTTTAAACCAACGTTCTTAAACGAATGTCCGGGTTTTAAAGTGTCATTATTCAGTTTTCATGATTTTTTCGGAGGATTCCCGTATTATGGATATTATTTTTGGTCAGAAATATTTCTTAGTACTCTTTTATCAATATAAAAATAGATTTAACTGTTAAATAAATTTTTAATTGCTGAAATTGCAACAAAAGTGATCGTTCTTAAACGAATGTCCGGCACTGTATAGGTTTGGAAAGGGTATTGAATAGGATATTGTAAAAGATGCGATTGTGTATTATAGGATAATATAACCTATAGCTTGTAGGATTGTGTATGGTTCAGTAGGACCCTCTCGATTACTATCGAATCATTTAGCCTATAGCTTGTGGTTATGTTTGGTACACTGTTCCTTTGCTGTGAATGGTGTCGCCGCGCCTCGAACCCGTTGAAGCCGGGCGGGTTCCAGGCTGAAGCTCGCCGCAAGTGTAATCGATTATATCAATGCATTCGCATACATTTGTGCGTCACAAGTACGGCGTGAATATCTTGTAGGTTAAGTTAGGTTTCTCCCGAGCGAAGCGAGGCCAGGGGGTTAGGTTAGGTTAGGTTTTCATCCCAACGATATTACCATTATTTTCTGCTTTATTTCCAATTTCAGCGATTTTCATATCCAATTTCCGCGATTTCTATTCGGAATGTGCGTGATTTCTCCGTTATTTCCTGTTAGTTCTCGATATGCGGCGATGTCGCCTTGAGATTCGCCAGCTTCACCGGGTTCAAGGAGCGGCGACGCCATTAACAGCAAAGGAACAGTGTCCCAAAATTTAACCCTTGTAGGCTTTGTATGGTTTAGTAGGACCCTCTTGATTACTATGAAATCATTTAGCCTATAGCTTGTAGGATTGTGTATGATTGAGTAGGGTCCTCTTCAGTACTGCAAAATCATTTATGTATACTACAACCTCCTAGCCATTTGTAGCGCGTAATGCGATCCTACTTGATTATATATAGTAGCATACATGACTCCAGTAAACTCTATTTAATGCATGTGAGCAGCTGCAAACCTAGGTTTCAATAGTATTCATAACATTGCAATCCAACGGAAAGTTGCATTCCAATGCACTATGTTTGATGCTTTCAAAGAGATTTCACAAAGGTGCAGAGTTTGCATTGTCTACTATTCAGCAGGTAATTGTGATTTGTTTGATAAGTTCTACACTGTTGATTAGTCATCGTTGATCTTTGCTGGCTGTATGTGTGCACAATCTTAAATCAAATTGATCCAACTGAAGAGGAGAGGTTGCGGTGTTTGACTAGCAGATCCCCACAAATCTTTTATGGGTGAAAGCCCTAGATGGGCTGAAGGGGTTCACCAATTATGTGGATGCCATGAGCAATGGTCATCGATATTTGGACCATTGAACTTTGGGGGTTTTCTTGGACTGCAATATAATCCACTTTCATCACATTTCTCTCCCATTCGTTATTGTGGCGTAGTTGGGTAGGCAGTTACCTGTGATGCAGGTGATGGCAAGTTCGAATCCTGCTACAACTTTCTTTTTTTGCATGAAGTTGCTTTATTTTTCAAGTTGTACTGCCCAAAAATAATCTTCGAACATAATGTTGTGATTAATGTGATTTTTCATGCAAATGACAACTGTTGTAATTATGTTATTGGTACATCTTGATAATTGTATGCAAAAATCTAATCTTATGCATACAACATTAATCTACAAAACAATCTTTTTATAGTTTTTTGCATGAAAAATCACATTGATAGCAACAAAATGTTGGAAAATCATTCGTTTTACTGATTTTTTTTAGGTTAGGCCTAATAGTGTTTAATGGAAATGAATTCGAAATTTTGCACATTTTTCATAGGTTTGATTTGGATGAAGCAGAACCAAGTTCAAGTTCTTCTTCACCAGATGTTCAAACGCCTATTAGGTCAGAAATACCACATAAAAATGAAAACAATTGCGGTATTTTGCAAAATCGAATGAAGATATTGGGTGAACATTTTGAAAATTTTCGACTGACTCCTCAAAGGAATCCACAAAATTCGCCAAAAAATGTAGCAAAGGTAATAAGAATTAAGTCAAATTCAGAATAAATTCCAATCACCCAAGCATAGGTTCAAACTAATAATAAATCGTTATGCACTTTATAAAGACATTACACGTGCTTGGGTGATTGGAATTTATTCTGAATTGGACTTGACTATTAACACCCAATTGGTCACTTGCCCTTGTGGCAATATGGAGTAATAAGAATTGCTGAAATGCACCTCGATTTGTAATAAAAAATGTAAGTACGAAATATATACTGTATGTAATAATTAATTTAATATAATATGTATAATACAAATAATAAATATAAATAATTCAAACAATAAATATGTATATAATACAAACAATAAGTATGAATAGTGCAAATGATAATTATAAATACAGATAATTATAGATATAAATAATATGTATAAAGGATACTAAACATAAATAATGTAAATTGACCAAGAATTGAAAATGTCTACGTTAAAACCAATGTCGCCTTGGCAAATTTTGAACTAAATTTCAAAATTATTATTAGATATCGCACCTCCCCAAGAAAAGTGGTACAACTTGAAAAATTCAATTTTCGGATTATTTCAAAAATATCATGCCTTTGTGGTTGCCCAATCGCTGGAGAAATTTCAAAACAGTCTTTCGAAAATTGACCGCTTGATCGCGCTCTGTACCACTTTGGTGGTACGGTTTAGACAGAATGAGAGACGAAAAACGGCATCTTGAAAGCGCAAGTGTTCGACAACTTGTCATTTCGAAAATGTTCCATTTCAAATAATTCAACCAGTTGATGTATTTTTCCGTGTTTCTGTTTCCTTTGAAACTACAGAGCAGGTAAAAAATAAAATCTATTTTTGTTTATTCAAGAAGTGTCTCATTGGAAATATAATATAAAAAGGTAACATCACAAAAAGTTACACAACTCAAAATAAGTAAGGTACGTGTTGACGATAGTGGGGTTTGTTTTTGGGAAAACGAGCACAAATAACTCACTGTTGGCTCTTGTTATAATGAACTCCACCGGGAGTTCGTTATATTGAGATCAAGTTCGTTATATCGGGCGTCCCCTTTGCCAGGCGGCCGCTTTATGGAGCAGTTTGTTATGCAAAGCGTTTGTTATATTCAGGCTAATACGTGAGAAGTATAGGCATCTCGGCCGGGACCAGACACTGTTCGTTATGTCGAGATTCGTTATAACGAGAACTGACAGTACATAATAATTTAGGGGGTTTCTGGAATTAAAAAAATATTTTTAATTTGCCAAACCAGAAAGAAGCATGTTCATAACAGCAACGAAATTCAGCAAGTTTTCATTTTGCTCTCCTGAAAAATGAGGTTTTCCAAGTTGTACAACTTTTCTTGGGAATGTGCGATATAAATAATCTATTATTTCTTTATTAATGTGTGGATTAATTCGTGGCAATGTAATTAACAATATTTATGCAACAAAAGTAAGACCGTTGCATGTGTTCCTGAAGGTTATCCCAAGTAGCTGTCCACCAAAACTGAACTGTAAGCATAAAAACGAGGAGAACTTTAAGACTCCAAAAAAACCTTCGCACAATAAATGCGAAACTGGGAAGAAATACGCGACACCGACTCATCGCTGGATAGACATTGCAACAGTTCCATCTCGAAATCGAATCGAAATTCATACCAAATTCCTTGATGGTTTATCTGTCTCTCATCCAACTAATACTACGACTAACTCAGTATCGCAGCGATTCGTACGTCACTTTCCGAACAACCGTCAAGAATTAGCGGCCGAAATCTACAAAATCTTCAACGAGACAGTCTTCTCGGATCAAGTAAATCCTAACTCGTATTATCTGCAAAGGAAAGTTACTTACTGATTGCATTTATATTAAGTTTGATATCAATTTTCTATATGAAGTTGCCAAGTGATATGCTGCTCACTTGGAACTCACGATTGACAAGCTGTGCGGGAAGATGCAAATTGCGTCGGGACGCAGCTACTAAATGCCGCACTAGTCACATCGAGTTGTCATCGACAGTAATCACAAATGCTAGTAAGTTTAGTCGGATTATCCATAAATGTGAGCGTTTAATGTCAATTATGTTACTGTGTTCTGTTTGTTTCTGTTAGGTCAGACGAGGGATACGCTTATCCACGAAATGTGTCATGCGGCCACGTTTCTCATCAACGAAGACAGAGAAGCGCATGGCTATTACTGGAAATATTGGTAAATCGGCCTGTCAAAATTTCTTAATAATCAAGTTGTTTTAGTAAATGATAAACAATCGAGTTGGACATTGCAGGGCAGCGAGAGCCGGCAAGATTTTCCCTTCGTTGCCACCAATCACACGATGTCATGATTATAAAAAACTGAAACTATAATAACCAGTATGTATTAATTCATATTGTCTATAATCTAAATATCATGGGGAGCTGAGCGACATTAACGTTATGTAATGACACATTAATGTACAACGTACGCGAATAATAGCGTGAAATTAAAATTAACCAAAATTCTCGCTTGCTTGTTTCGGAATCCTCTTAGTTGTCTCATTTGTTGTTGGTTTGGGAAATCAATTAAGAAAAATCACTGGTGTTTCAATGGAAAATGGGGATTTTATTGTGCCAAATTACTGAATTATCAATACAATTGAGTAGAAAGATTGTGGTGTACCAATGCATTTCAAAATTGCAGATTGCTGAAAGAAATGAGATTCTTAAGAATCCTGCAGATAAATATCACTAATACAAGATTATACAAATAATTTCAAGTGTTTTTGACCTCATAACCAAATTACCCCAAGTTAAACGTATTTGGGTAATCCAGTTAGAAGGTCTGACTACAAATAAAAGATAAAACTTCAAGTAATTTGGCAAGAAGTTCTTAAGTTTAAAATTACGATTTTTAAATTTGGCATTTTGTTCTGCTGAACTTAATTACCAAATACTATACGAGTTTTCAATCTACACAGACAATATCACAAACAAATATAACACAGTATTAATAATAGCAATAAATCAACTGATATTTACTAATTATAATATAGAATTTTTCCCGTTTAAATAAGTAACAAGGTGCCAAGTGTGCATATATTTCTTATAATTTTGAAAGGATTCTAAATTTGTCCAATATGTCTTATATATTTGGTGAAATTTACACTTGGCATTCTCTAAGTATGTTAAATAGGCTTCATCTTAATATATTTCAATATATTGAATGAGATTTTCTCTTTCAAATCGGTGTGTGGTTTCCAAAGGAACTTTGAAATCTGGTTCTTCGGATAGGCGTAAAAGGTGTTAACTGGGCAACTTGACGATTGGCGCTTGTCTGATTGGCGCGCGATATGCGGATCACTTTCTTAACTCCCGGTTGTTGCATTGTGTTTTGCTAATTTCATGAAAAACCAAAAATAATTAAAGTAACGAAATTTTAAAATCAAAATATACCTACTTGTTTCATCCATTCAATTTTGCGGTATATTTCTTTGGCTCGTTTGCGATCCTGTAAAACAAATTTGAAAGAAATGAATGAAATTTAAACAATAAAACACATTTTAGTGACTGGTCTTTCAAAAGGAATTTCGAACAAGTTCCAGAAACTTACAACGTAACTTATGGCGCAACTGGCGGGAATCCAGACGATGGCCGAAACCATGATGACGGTGGAGACAATGTTATCGTTCAGCAATTTCACTGAATATTTCCCAAAAATATAATCCATTAATCCAAAGTATTGCGTAAATTAGTGAAAATCCAAAGGAAAATACTATCTATTTATAAATGACATGACTTTATTACTTATGACCCCAACGTTACCCTTTCAATTGAAATACTAATTTGGCTACTTCCCTTGTTAGATACTCACAAACAGTATTGATGTTGATGTCTTCGATGATGTCCCAGAAGCGCTCGATGATGTCTTGCACCGTTTTCTCGCATATTCCCTACAAATAAGAGAATATTAATTTCAACGGCATTGAGCGAGAAAGAAGCGAATGGTTTTTGAATTCAGAATTAAAATACCGAGTTGCAAAATCCATTTATGCAAGGTGTGCCATCGACGAGGATCTCGACTGGTTCGACTGGAGTGCATGTCGCGTTCAGAGATTGGCGACAACAGCGCTTGCACGCGTTCATCACTAAAACCGAAAATTGTTTTACTATTCAGTTAGCATTTTAGTCTAGTGTAGAGATTATTAAGAAAGAAAATTGCAGTACGGGTTTGCGGCATCCTTCGGCTGCCGCTTTCACACATGCACGACTGCAGGCCCATTGTTTCGCAGAATGGCACGCAGTGGCCCTTTGAGCATCTTCCCCTGTGATCACGTAAAACAAACCAAAATTGAAACTTGCAAAAGTTCCGTTTTGTTTTCCATTTCTGTTTTTGAAACCGTCATTTGTTGAATTTTACCAACAAAAAAACCTACTTTATTTTTAATTTTGCAGCATAATTGGGGAAAAATAAAACAGTAGAAACCATCATAGCTTATCCCCGATTAAGTAATAACCTCTAGCGGTCAATAAGTTTTCTAGAGGGCATAGAATAACATCGAACAATAAATTGCTAATGAAATATTAACACTTACCTAATTTTCCTCGAAGTAATTACCCCTACTATGTAATATTATATTAATGTGCCCTAGTTTATAAGATATGAGGGGTTACCTATCTTCTACTGCATTAAAGTTTTATTAATCAAATGCAATTATTATTGATGTAATATTATAATAATGTAAAATATCCAATTTAAATTAACACAGTTAATTCGTAGTTTAGTTTTATTATTACTTCACCGAGTTAATAATTCAGTCTAAATGAATTCCAAAATGAAACTCACTTGTCGACGCATTCCTTGCCATCATCTTCCGGTGGCGGCTGGGGACACTCGGCTGACTTGTCGGTATTCAAAGTCAAAGATAATTGCAAGTATAAATTGAATAACTGGATATAATATGTGAACAATACGAGAAAGGATATGTGCATTTGGATTCCTTCTCGCAAGTGTTCGGGTTGGCGTCGCGGCATTTGACGCCGGACTGAAGCAGCTGACATTGTCGGCAACATGGCGAGTTCTGATCGCTGACCGCAATAATAAATAATGCTATATTTGTAGTATTTCATATCAATTAACGAATGGGTTCTGTAGTTTATTATACAGGGTGATGCAAAACTCTCTTCTGATTTCACCGATTGTTTTCTAGAAAACTGAATAGCACATAATGTCTTTTGCGGAACAGGCGCCAATTTCAATAATGATGAGAAATAAAACTTTGAAATCGGGGAATTCTTTTTGAATCACCCTGTATAATGCGAAACCTATAACTTTTAATTGTAGCGCAGCGATTGGGCCCAGACCAGCTACTTGCATTTCAAATCTTTGTTACCTGCATTTGGCGCCGTTTTTCCTCTTTAAACGGCAATTTTTGTCGCAGCATTCATCTTCAGAATCGCTGCTGATAAGTCCCACGTCGCATTCCTCGTCGGCTTCGACTCTAGAGTTTCCGCAGAAAGATTCTTGGGCCTCTAAACAAAATGTATTGACATAATTAATATCATCAGTTCCACACCCATTCCTGTTTTAATAAGGCATTATTCTGTAAGTACTACAACTACTTGTTTTCACCTTTGAAACATTTGCTGGACTTGGCGAGAAGCACAGAGTGAATCGAACGAAGGCTGCAAGGGGAAAACCTCTGCGGATAATGAACAAAATAAGCATAAACACCATAGATAGGAGTTAGAAGGAGGTAGGGGTCAGTAGCAACCTTATTGTTCACGTCGTATCCACGCACAGAATACGTATACATCAGGTACGATCCACCTGTTCGCGAATCGGGAGAACACTCCGGATTATCCGGGTCATGTTCGCTTCCCCAGTTGTGACCTTTTCAAACCAAAAACTCTTCTATAATAGAATCCACACATCTCAAAATAAAAATAACTGCTATTCCAAGATTGAACTCGACGTACTTACCGAATTCTGTAAATCCGCAGCCGCGTCAAACAAGAATATTTTATCTAGATAAATGCTTTAAGGTAAAGTGACAACGTTTTCCAATGTACCATTAAAATTACACTGAACAACAACCACAATAACATAAAACTATGATTTCAATAGTAATATTAAAAAGAATATTAGGTTCGTTTTTCAGTCATAGTTGTTCAGTGCAATTTTCATGCTGCCAAAGAAAAGAGTTCCATTTGCTGATTACCATGAGCCGTAACAAGATCGGCTTCCCTAGTGATCACTCGCTGTCCGTAATGGTTACGAGAACTGCTCAGCCCCGAGTTCAAGAACAGCGTGTGACCGTTCTTGAAATATTCTTCGGAAAATCGAAAATTATGCATTAGAATTAGAAGTCAAAGTGGAATTTTGGTCTGAAAATATATTATCTGGTTAAATGCAGTGTCCACCCAGCACAGTAATAACGGTCATTTCAGTGTGGAGTATTTAAACGTATTTCCCACCAAAATACTGATTAATGAACGAGATATTTCCAATAAAATATTAATTTGCCTAGATACATACTTTCTGGTTTTTGCAATAATTTCAAATACTTCCTCTTCCTGATTAATTATTTCCATATTTTCCCAAATATTGGCCTTGGGCTTCTTACCGGGAGTACAAATGCCCCCGACTGAGTTCCTTCTCGAGGACCCAACGTACGCGAGGCCCAATATGCCACCATCGAACTTGATGTCGGTGAAGAGATGCGCAAGGCAGAAGTTGCGATGGCTCTGTTCACGGCTGAAAACCTCCAGCAAATCTCTCACGTTCCAGTC
>WWPM01004774.1:0-10509 GCA_023279145.1 Glomeris maerens | reverse complement strand
CGTATTGTATTATTACAGTGGTACCTCGAGATACGATTGCCCTAACATACGAGTTATTTGAGATACGAGCTGTCGAGCGAGCAAAGGTTTGCTTTGAAATACGAGCGAAATTCGAGATACGAGTAATGTGGGAGAAAGTTTCACAGTTCGTGGAAAAGAAGCGCTCCGAAAGAGTTGCAACTGGTCGTGCATCGGAGCTATTTAATGACATTTGCCGAACTCATTTCTGCAGCATTCTGAAAGGTGGGAATTAGCAAACCTCGGACAGTTTTTTGAATCCGGCGGGAAAAAATGCAAAGACAAGTGAAGAGAAAAGCAGTGACTAACATTAAGCATATGCAGTATAGCATTTAAGTCATTCTCTTTTATTATGTTTTTATACAATATTTGTCATTTATAAATACATTTTTCTTATACAAAAACGCATAACAAAAACAATTAGGGGTAGCATTTTTGGGGCTGGAACGGATTAATGGCATTTCAATTAATTTCAATGGGGAAAATTGCTTTGAGATACGAGCAAATTGACATACGAGCAAGATTACGGAACGAATTAAACTCGTATCTCGAGGTATCACTGTACTTATAACTAGCTGAAAAAATTATCCCTTTTTTGTTCGTACGACATGTATATGTGGAAATACACGAGTGAATACCTCAAATTTGGCGATATTCCACGAATTGTACAAACTTTTTGAAAAGAGATGGTAATGACAAAATTTTTCATAACAATAATATAACACGTGTATAGAAGACATGTAATTTATAGGTATATCTGCATACGAAAATGTGTGTAATTGTTGTTAAAGCAAGAAAAATAAATGTAAAGTTCTAGTAGTAGTCAAATTGTACAGTTGATCCAGAAAGATGTGTTACTACATTCAATGTTGATATTGCCTGTTAAAAACATATATAGAATATTTATTTCGACAGAAATTATTTAACAACTACACCGAATACAGCATATTGAAAGCACTGGATCTACATTGGTACATTGCGAATGGCAATAAAAACATTCTTTCTAAATTATCAAAAAGTCAAAAAGTAGCGCTCAGCTGATAGAAACCACTGGTTTCAGAAGTCAAATCCGCTTTGGAGAAGATTGCGTCCTGACCGTGGTTCAATTTATTAAACTACAAAAACTAACGTCATGTCAGCAAATTAGTTTAAACGGATGAAATATTGTGCGGAATTGCAAGGGGAATTCAGAAATATATTATAAACTGCTTAATCCTATGTGTGCTCCAAGGTATATCGCTATATGCAGCATTTGAAATAGTACAGGTTGTTATCATATGCGACGAGTTGCGCAAATGTTGGAAACTCATAAAAGACTTCAGAAAAAGGACGGGGAATGAGTTTCCAAGGTTTAGATGAAATCGGATCACAGGCGAGTGACGATTTATTCCATGAACATCTATTGTTGCAATGCAATCATTTCAGTTTTATAGTGGCAAGTATTTATACCGTAAAACTTCTAATAGAGCCCCGGGGCTCTATTCATTCAGACAGTCTTGAGTAGAGGGCAATATTAGAGGCCATGCTCTAATGAAAACTTACAATTGTGTGCAACAAAAATAATACCAGTAATGTAAATAAATGAAACAAGTGCAACTTTATTACGACTAGGTGTATTTCTGAAATACATGACGAAATACATGGATGCAACATGGACTTTACATCGTGCCATCTAATTGTTGGAATCTTTTTCTTCCGATTATGAAAGAGTGTCGTGAAGAGCAGAAGCAAGTGACTCAAACATACAACATCTGGATTATTTTTGTTCAAATGTTGTAGGTTTAGCAAGTATGGCCTACCATCCTGTATTCCATTACTTTAAAATATTTGTAAACTGTCATTAGATTGAATAAATGTGGTGGTGAGACGAAGAACATTATTTTTTTTGGAGAGGGGTATGAGATTTCGGGAGAAGATGTCTTTTTAATTATTATTTTTACAATGAACAACAATGTAAATTGTAAGCTTTTTTAGCATGAAATTAGTTGAAATCTTAATATTGCTGTTGCATATTTGTGAAATTTATTTCGAAATTGTGGGAGAAAATTTGAAAAAAATTATCACAAAAGGGGCAAATTACAGCAAATGCACAATGCAATAATGAGCAAGCTTCCTGTTGAAATATTCATGGAATTCTCAATATGAAATTAGATAAACAAACGATTCAAGTCTTTAATTAATTGACAAATGTATTATTATTGGATTTTAGTAGACTATAGCTCCAAATCAATATATCACCTCATATGGAAAGGGGTAATTATGCTGAGAGCAACTCGACTACTTCATAACTGCATTCCATTAAATGATGGCCGAATTATGGTCATATTTCGGGTGATTCAAGGGCTAATATTGTAGCAGTGTCGTTGAGGCCAACAAAAACCGCATGAAGCGTTTCAATAGTCAGATTCGAAATTATCGATTTTATGATCATGACGATGCAGGAAATAACCACATCATTCAAGATGTCGATGAGAGAAAGTTCTCCGTATAGAGAAAGACAGGTACATGCAATATCTTGAACGCTCAAGTGATATAATTGGATAAATATTTGTAGTGCTGTCTAACTTGACAAATTATAAAAACGCCAGATATACAACAATATTATTGACACACCTAATAAAATAATTGGAGGCTTTGTTTCACCATGCCGGAAAGGCTGCTCTTGAAACAGCATTAAGTCGAGCATTAGGATAGCCTTTGGCCTACATTGTATTCAAGATACAGCAACAATGTTTTCAGGTTCACTGAAATACTCATTTATAGTGCTAAACAGAAATAACATTGGTAAAATATTTGGCGTACAACTGCGTACAAGATAAACATTTTACGTTTGTTGACAAACTCTACACAAATTTATACCAATATTGATTTTCAAGAAAGTGTCGTAATTTTTACCTTAAATAAGAAAATACGTCCGGAGTACAGGATGAAATAGACGTTCCGAGACATATCGCAAATGTCGCAAGTTTCAAAATTTTACAGAACCTTGCATCCATCCAAATAGCATGCTTGGAATACGTAAAATAACCGTGAGATTTATAGTCAAGCTACTTGGTAAACGAACCAATGTTACTTTAAATTGCAATTTTCTGTCCGTTCCATCTACATAATGCACATCACTGTAAGGCATTGAATTTGTATAATAAACATTAAGAGTTTGAGATCATCACACAAGTATTATAATGTCAAACATACCCCGAATCATATTACATGTCCAAAATATTTTGAAAAACTGTTGATACCACTTTATAAATAAGCCAGAAAAAAAATTCCGGGAAAATCTTTTGCGCATGAATAGGTTGTAAGTTATAATTTGCTCGTAAAATTCAATTGTGCGTCAAATATTTTGATATTTGTATACTTAATTGTGTAAACACACTTCCCGAGAGCATGTTCATACAAAATAATTTCGATCCACTCCATGAAACACCATAGAGTTGCGTCTATCTTTGAGATGTATTACGCCCGTTCACAGAAATTTCAATGTGTTAATAAATCTATTATGCTTGAGCGTTGAAACAGAAATCCATATTCCGACAGGTAAATGACGCTAGTGACGGTTCAATGAGTCTATATGTATAATCAAGCTGATTGACTGTAAAGCTGACAATATCTATCCATGACGATAATTTTGGAAGCAATATCAGAGCAGGAATTCGCAATATAGCATTTGAAAGGAATGTAGTAAACATAAAAAAAGCAATATATTGAACACGTAGTGCATGCATTGTCGCTAGCTGGTAGAGCCTATATTCTGTACATATTGTGGAGGTAATTTTACAATGACACGCCAAACGAGTTGTCTAACCCTATAAATTCATTGGAAATTATACAAACGCTAACAAATATGCGTGACCAATAAAGAAGTAATGTAGGTAATATTTACCGTCGGCAAACAAAATCACCAAGCCTGACCAACGCACTGTAATGCATTGACTATTTTTAATTTTTATGTTGTTGCATATACCAAGCTATTCTTCTTTCCATGCAGCTTAATTCTATGTATAGAAAAGATATATTTGGCTGATGTGTTATAAATTTGAAAATTTGTCAGTAAAATCGGAGTTTAGTTTAAAAACAAAATTATTATTATACTTGTATTATTGCACGCACTATAGTATTAAGGTGCTTAGCAATTAATTAATTCACGTTCACTGATGCCATCTAGTCAAGTGACAACAAAATTGATATCACAACACAATAAAATGTTCCCAGATGCTTCCTTGGATTAGTACTTCAATATTTGCATCACATCATTTCCGCGTTTCTGCATGTAAATGAATAACCACAAAACTCATAAATTTATAACTCTGTACATTTCATAGACTCAACAAATCTGAATTAATTTCGCAGCTATCCTTAAACATATTCAGTATATATGCATTGATACTTTAAAATTCAAACATTTCAATTCTAAATGTCAGACAGACAATAGGTCCCATTCCATGAATGTGAAACGTCTTACATCGAGCAACTGTACTAGACAGGAATTTTGCATGAAAATCACGTTTCAAACCCCAATTTCCTCATATGCATGCATGTGCATTGCGGGTTGCCTGATGTTGCTTGAGCCACATGCTGCTTGCAGGCTCGGCACACCAAAAGTGGAAACTGCAGCTATCCTTGGCGAACAGTTTCATAAACCGTCATCATATTGCATTTTATTACCTCATAATGATAAAATCAATGCCAGGAATAAATGTATTTTTTACTGGCATATTTGAGCGGCCCATAAATTTCTTTCAGTAAAAATTCCTCATAAAGTTTCTAAGATCAGAGAAATCATTCTGAAAATTGGCTTGATTCTCCGGCTGCAGACTTGAAAAATGTTTCACTTGTACAGACCGTATTGTTAGAATGAAGGCAGACGTTTAAATCAGCAGTCGCCATATTCGAAATTGATAAAATCTCGTTCTGTTATGCCAACAATAATAAATCCTATGCAAGTTAATTCGGCTACACACGCCTGAGTTACATTGCAAGATGAAATGCTATTGTACATAGCCATAATAATTTCCTTTGCCTTTTATACAGCTTACCACATTTTTAAAAACATATTTGGCATTACAAAGTAACCTTCATGCTGTGCATGGTCCCCGATCATAATACATTCCAATGGCTCTCTCGGTTATGAAAGGAAACATTTTAATTTGGTGGCAGTGACAACAGATTTATAGGACATTCTGCATAGTAGGGCCTTAAATGTTTGAGTTGGATGGGACAGAGCTATTAAGCCAAGGATCTAGCTCGAACAATAGGGATAATGAAGAAAACGCAATATCATTCTATTAAGCAATTAGAAGTTTTAAATGTTGTGATGTGGTATAGATGTGAATTGCTGTGTAGTTATCTAACAGTTTAATTTTTTTTAATTAAGGCATTATGTTTGCTTAATGTCTTGTAATTTACATAGCATCTTGATTTCCGACATTGCGTTGCTTTTGCAAGTATTGGGTGACACAATGTCTTGCATACAATGTTTGAAGTCTGATACATTTTACGCGCGACAGAACCCGGATGAAGTTAATGAACGACTATAAACTAAAGTAACGCAAACATTAACACCAATAATAAAATCTTCAAAATGTACAATATTTGCATGTTATTGTGCATTAGTTTTGTTTCCACGACTCGTATTGAGGGTCATATAAACGAAACTATGCAATATATGTTACAAACAATTTGGTATGAAAATTAACATGCATTGTTACTCAAGTATACCCAGGAATTACGAAACCAAAATTACCTGATAAAAAAACTAATTAGGCGAGGTTTCATAACGCACGACTGTACGTTATGCATAGTGTTTATGAAATCGGGTGTGGTTATGCAGTGAAGCTGAATCCAAAAGCGCCCCTTTTAGTAAACGTGCCATGAATACCGACTGACCACTGCAATTACATTCACATCACCGCTTACTGAAGCACATAATGCATGCAATTTGTCCAAAGTAGTGGCTTGCCATTGAATAATGTATTCGGAATGCATCGCATGGATCGTTGAATGCTAGCTTAAATGGTCATGCATTAGCAACGCTAGCCAAATACATGGTCGTAATTATAATCCTGTTTATGAGTTTTGTCACTCAATTCGGCATAGGTTTCTAATTTGCGAAATATATTCAGCTTAGTTAAGTGCAAATGTAAATTTGAATACAAACTGTACGCATTGTTTAATTCGTTGTTCTCCATAGGATTTAAACCCGCTTAGCCAAAGCTTTACATAATCATTACAATTTCTTTTTTTCTAGGTAGAGCGGCAAATTGAGAAATATGAAGGCAAGGATACAGCTTAACGTCCTACAAAACAATGCCAGCCAGCGTTGCTAAAAGAATGGTGTACTTTTCCAAAACGGTAGCTATTGGCTCCAAATTTTAGAAAACTTTCGCCGACTTTTATATTTTATGCACATATTATCTTATCTTAAGCAATGCAATTACTAAATTACACTTTAAAATGCGTGAAATATTGCTCGATTGGACGACCGAGGCTC
This sequence comes from Glomeris maerens, assembly GCA_023279145.1. Lineage (NCBI taxonomy): Eukaryota > Metazoa > Arthropoda > Diplopoda > Glomerida > Glomeridae > Glomeris > Glomeris maerens. The sequence goes on along the minus strand of WWPM01004774.1, from coordinate 3,998 downwards.
GCATTAAAAGCGGAAATAAGTTAACTTCCGGAGATAAATTGTCGTTAACAGTTTCCGTATATCCAATTAAAGAACGTCACCATTATTATTATCATTATTATTATTAAAAAAATAACGATACGTGTCATATAACTTTTTAACCTTAAGAGGAAAGAGTAAAAGCAAATGCATGTGGTACAATGGTTTGAGCAATTATAATTATGGCTCATATTCATGAAAAACTTCTTAAGCGAAATTGGGCTCTGGTTGAGATATCATACATGGTAATTAATAAACTTGTTGCTGCATGATTTGTATTGTAAGTCTAACTTAAAACGCCATAATTTAACAACAGCAACACATTATTTCTTATAGATATGATACATGACAAGTTAAGCACGGAATGTAAAACGCAATTAAGTTAAAAAGGATACAATAGGCCCCCTTTTTTCAACGCATATTTTAGTTTAAAAATTAAGGACATTATTACAACTTCGCATGTAGCATACAATTTTAATAAAGCAAGCAACTGACACACCTAATTAAAGCATTTAGTAAGGAATTAAGTTTTGTCAGAAATTTATTATTGACAAAAATATTTGCAATTTAATGTACGCACAATGGGCTTCATTCTCATGCATAGCCGATATAAATGCGCTTGCTTGTTGTTAGCAGAAACGTTGGACACGAAGCACGCATGAATATTAGATGCATAGTAATATGATAATGTTGAACTGGGATTCGCTGTACATTGACTTTGTTAGTTGCCATGTACTAAATGCCACTGGGCATGGCTGAATAAATTAAAATGCAAATGGAGTAGCAATACCAAGAATTTTTATATACTATGTATATACGCCTACTTGATATGAGACTTGAAATTGAAAACTCCGCACTGCCTATAGGTTTTTATTTTATGTCGCGTAAAAGATAATAAAAATCGCATTGGAAATCAAATTCAATAACTCAAAAAGTTGGCTTTACATTTTGATGAATTTATACGAGAATGGTTGGCGACTGCAAAAAGGATAACAATGAAAGAACATATCATAGCTTAAGATGGCGTCATATACACCTAGGTACGTATATACAATTATAATCATATTCAAGGGGCGGAGCATATATTCCAGTTATTGTCTGAAAACAACAGTGGATCAAATGAAAATTGGGTTTTGAATACCAACACCGCCTCTTCGAATGGCGAGGATTAGTTTAAGTGACGTGGCGGTGGAGGCAAGGTAGAAACTTTTTGCAATTAAATTTGGCAAACTACGAAGCACAGGAATGCGTTATAATTACAGTAGAAGCTCGCTAATCCGGACTTGGTGGGACCGGAGGTCGTCCGGATTAATGAAAGTCCGGATTAGCCAAAGTACATATTTTTAACCGGGAAAAAATTATTAATGCTTTGCATATGCTAAAAACAACCAATAAGCTGTATAACAGACATTTATTTTATGTGTAAGTACTGTATTTGAAACATTTAACAAGGAAAACAGTTACACAGTCGGAGCAAAATAATCATTTGTGTGTTTTTAATGTTTTATTTATGCTTTTTAATTATTTTGCCAGTCCGGATCAGCGGGCGTCCGGATCAGCGGGGTCCGGATTAGTGAGCTTTCACTGTACATACTATGTATGAAGTGGTTGGTAGCATTTAGACGCTTTCACCCAAAATGCACATTTCACTGCCTGCAGATGATTCATCGTTCTGAGATAAATATCAACGTCTGAATAACAGAATATCTTATGAATAACCAAGAATTAATTCTAAATTATTTGATGTTAGGTTGGGCTAAGATGCTATAAAAAATGAAAAGTGCAGCATAATGTTGGGCTTTAAATAAAATGCACTGGACTAAAGAAATGCAGTCAGAACGCCAGTCCTCTTTAAAATGAGACTGGGTGCAACAAATGCTTTTCTGCGAATTTGTTATCGATTTGCAGCTATAGCGCCATGTACATAATTTGACAGTGTCAACGATATGGACGTGAAACTTTTCGAGATGTACGAGAAAAAGCGTTGACAAATCACACATTTGACCGGCGGGTGAGGTCATGAATTTTTGGAAAAACTTCAATTGTTCCTGAAGCTATAATCATATTCGCGATCAGATCAAGTTTAATTACTAAGGATAATTACAACGGATAATTCAGGCTGCATTTATGAATGCATAAACTAAATAGCTCATTTTTAATATAATACAACATGCACGCGCAATTAACCTGCTTTTTGATGCAACAAACTTTGTCACAACTATTTTGCTTGCCCTAATGCATCGCAATCTGAATAACCGCTTCCAGCAATTAATTCATAATCTTAATTTGCAATATAATTCATGAGCCACAAATAGCCAAATTCTGGAAGCATTTAACTTTTGATTACCGTTTTGGACAGTTTTCAAAATGCAATAAATGCAATCAATTTGAAAATAATGAACATCGTAGTCTATTTTCAAAAGAAATTTATATACCAGATTGGCTCAAAACTGACATTACAGGTTGCAAGATGCAACTAGTAGTGACATTACGCAACAGGTTAGATTCCATGCAATTTGAAATGAGACTTTCTTGTTAAAAAAGAGCACAATCGTTGTTCGCGTCTATTTGAAAACAATTTCATGACCATGCAAGAATAGAATTCAAACATCGTTAGAATAATTTGTTGTCCCGACAATATTCTTATTATAACGGTGTTCGGCAACGAGATTCGATTGTGCCTTAATATTTGTGTAGGCCCTATAAATATCCACCCCTCCAATAATATAAGATAGCGAATGCTGATTTGTGTCGTACTTTCTCGCCTTTTATGTGAACAGAACATTTCATGTTTTGTGAAATCGTACAGCAGTTTGCACTGACACTAAAGAAATAATAACTTGATCGAAAAGAATTTTGTTGACATTCTTAGGATGATAGCAACAGCAGCAGCAAGGATTATTTTGGTTGCAGCGAATAAACCGGAAAGTAGAAAGTGGAATAACAACTTGAATACAGCGTCATATAAAGGATTTCTAAACGAGCCGCCTTTGGGGTGCTTTGATAACGCTTCGTATCATCTCTGGCATGGACTTCCGTTTTTATACGGAAATGCTCTTGCGCATGCGTCGAAAAGTAATCTCCAGAACCCTCAGGTTATAACAACTCTGGCATTCCTTTTCCCAGCGTTTCTTGTGCGACTCTGGCGACATTCAATATACCGACTGCATGTATTTGCTGACGGCTTAATTAAATGAAGTTTCTGACAACCATATAGTAATATCGACTGTAGGTATACGCGTGCCCACACAAGCATAAGCTAGTATTACAGGTCTACAATACAAGTGCAGCTCATAATCTTACAAATGAAATGATACATTATAAACTTGAATGCACAAAATAACCGATCGCTTGGCATTATTTTAAAAAATATCAGACAAGCAATTTTAACTGCATCCATTTTTCTCAGGCTTCTCGGCTTGAATTAAAAATGCATTTAACATTGTCGCTTCTAAAAGTTGCTGAAGTGGGAGTTCATTTCAAAATAAATCGTATCTTATCTGTACGGAAGTTCGCAAGCAATTAAGTCTTGACGACGTTTTAACTCTTCGTTTAGAGTTCTGCATCTCATGTACGTATATCAGGTGTTCAAGTAGTTTAGGCTACACAACATTGCATATGTGCATTTCCTATCCATTCACGGACCATTAAAACAGATTAACTAGGTCAGTTAAGTTAATATTGATGGTATGCACCCAAACGCTCAATGCTACAGGTTTCACTAGAAAATGTCGGAAAAATTAACATTACAGTATACAGCGTGGAAGTAAAGTCCGTTGCACCCCCAAAAACTTTTACATTTTGACATATATCAAGAATCTGAGTATGCAGTGATACTAAGTCAGGTGTGTTCTATCCAGTGGTGTCAAAATATTTGACCTTTGCAAATTCCTTCAAGGATATCCGAAACCTAACTTTTGAAATACAATAGCTAGAGAAAAATTTCAAATTAGTGCGATGAAGAGGACATTGCAATTAGT
>WWPM01004762.1:0-13205 GCA_023279145.1 Glomeris maerens | reverse complement strand
AATTGAGGGCTTCTAGAACTAAAACAGAATTAAAATTTCGACTCGGGAGCTTTTTCCTAGTTTGCCAGCAAACCACCTGATGCACTTTAAACCAGTTAATAAATGTTGTACACTTTACAGTATAAGGTCTTTTGACATCCTTTATTTTGCCCTTGTTTTTACCCTATCATAAACAATGAGATTTTATTAACAATCAGGTTAACTATATTGTTCTAGCTCCAAACTGACTTGCAAGCACTTTTGCGTGCGTTCTTCAGTTACAATTCAATTTATATTAATTATTACGATTGAATAAATGACGAACTTCTTTGAATTTCATTAGGTCAGAATGGTTTCTTGTAATGTGATGTCCTTCCAGTAGCGGATATGCAATCGTGGACAGTTCACTTCTTCCTCAAATCTGAAACCATTTCGTTGAACTTAAAATTAGGTTATGGACAAATGCCTTCATAGGACAACTTAACATAATCTATTAACAGCAACTGCTCATTATTAGTGTTCTACAGCAATGAGATATTGCACAAATCATTCATCAACACGAATCTTACGTTCTTTTAAATTCTGTTTAATCTGTTCAATTGGTGATTCCAGTCCGAGTTTTCTCATTGCATTGAACAGATCTTGCAGAGTGCATTTCGGATTGGATTGACGCCACTTAAGAAGCATTTGAAATGCACGATCCCTGTTGTTCATGTCATGTTTTGATCTTAGTTCATTCAGTCGCTCAGTGGCAACTGTCAGATTCAGCCCAACTCTAATCCAATTCTCATTATCCAAATATTGCGATATAGGCCACATCGCATTTTTATCCAGCTGGATAATGGGGAGTTCTGTAGCTTGGGAATCAGGATCTTCTCCGGAGTTACCTATCAGAAATGCGTATCATATGAACTCGCAAAGCAGTGTCAATATGTAATAATATGCAGCAGTATACAAGTGATTCACTGTTTACATTTATAATCAGCTTCAACTGCCATAAGTGACAAGTGAACCTCAGTTCTTATTCGGTTTTTTATGGTGAACAAGATAAACATTATCTTAACCCCTCAAATGCGCAAAACAATTAGTAGGAAAAAAATATCGAAAACTGGAAATTGTTTCACAAAATTCTCTGTGGAATTTCGCGGAATAAATGGGAGAGAGTCCGATGGTAAAATAACAACGACTGGTTTTATTGTCCGAGGTGACCCTATATATAGGGCCAGAGAGGGCGGTGACCTAGGGGTAATTAGGTCACTTCAGGCAGGAAAAACCGGTCAAAACGGGTATAAACAGGAACACTCGACATCCTCTGTAACTTTGCAACAAAGAAGGTTCTAGAGATTCTATACAGTCAGCTGTGCTCAGGAAGGGTTGCAAAAGCTAGGGGTGCCTACCGTACCGTTCTACGGCGCTCCAGCTTAGCTCAATTAAATAAGTTCTCGAACTTTTTGATTTCCCCTCATATGTCAGAACAAAACAAAAATGGGTCTTGATGGTTCGACGGCTATGAACGGTGCCACGTCCAGTAAGAAACCTTCGAGATTCCTGTTAAGAGTTTCACAGGAAACAACAACACAAAGGGCCACAGAGAAAGCTTAGAAATAAAACCAAATAGTTGAGGAGGGAAATTTAAAGGACACTTTGGATCCTAAACCTCCAAGAAGCCGCCCTTGTTCCTAGTTTGCCAGCGAACCACCTTATGTACTTTAAACCAGTTAACAAATGTTGTGCCGTTGATTTTCCCTATCATAATCAACGAGCTTTTATTAACTTTCAGGTTGAGTACATTGTCCAAGTTCCAAACTGACTTCGAAACACTTTTGCGCTCGTCCTCCACATACAATTCAGTGTACATTAATTACGATTTCATGCATGACGAATCTGCATGATGTTCTTGAATTTCATAAGGTTGAAATGGTTTCTTGTAGCGTCATGACCGTCCAGTAGCGGATATGTAATCGTGGACATTAGCCTTCAAAGGACAAATAACTAAAACAATCTATTGGCACTGTTCTCCAGCTGCAAGATGTTACACGAATTAGTCATCGACACGAATACTTACGTTCGCTTAAATCCTTTATAATCTGTTTAATAGCCGATTCCATTCGGAGTTTTCTCAAAACGTCGAACAGATCTTGCAGAGGGCATTCCGGTTTGGATTGATGCCATATACGAAGCATTTCAAATGCACATTCCCTGTTGTTCGGGCCATGTTTTGTTTTCTGTTCATTCAGTCGCTCATTCTCAATTTGCAGATTCCGCCCAATTCTAATCCAATACTCGTTATCCAAATATCGCAATATAAACCACATATCAGTTTCATCCAGGTGGGAAATGGGGAGTTCTGCAGCCGTAAATTGGGACTCGAGACCTCGTCCTGAGTTACCTATCAGAAATGCTTTTCATTTGAACTTGCAAAGCAGTGTCAATATTTATGTGCAGCAGCATATACTGTATAAGTGATTCACACATTTGACATTCCCAAGGGCTATAAATCTTTAAAAAGCAAGCTAGGGTTTGTACCTTGTGGTCTATCCACTACCAGGTCATTGCTGACAATGGACTTGTCCTGTTGGAGCAGAGGTGATGACGCACAAGGACCCTCTTCTTTGAAGGGCTCTTCGAGGTTTACTAACGGCCCCGTCGCCTTGTCCACTTCTGTCAATGAGAAAGCGAATTGCAGTCAATGATACCGGTAATGCTACCATGCATGGGAAAGAACAAAAGCATTACGTTCATCGGCTACGCACACAGGGTGATGGTCACCAAGTGCCCTGCAGCCTAGCTGGATGTTTTCGCTACACCGCTCATCATCTTTGAAGATACTCAACTGCTCACGATTCGGCTCCACGTCTGCCGTTTTCAAGGTATCGCTATCCTCCAGCCCAACCATTCCCTGCAAAAGCAAAGTCGAATTCGATGCAACTTGCTGTCACACGATCCCGTCTATCGTTTATTATTTTATTGTCGCGTAATAATAGTATATAATTTTATGGTGAATTTAAGCAAGCATCGTGCAGAAGTACTTTGCGGACTCTATACGAACCCTGCAGAAAGGTTGACTTGCCATTGTCATCAGGATAGTGCTCTCTCTCGATCTGGCCCTTTGCCAACATCGGTAGCCAAACATAGCCACAAATATGCCAATGAGAAACGTGCAGCTCAAGATTCCTCCTTCCGTGGCCGATAGGCCGATTCTGGGCAAGAAAAAAATGGCCCTAGAACAACTCGCCACGGGAGATTTGCCTTTCACGCGACAAGAACTGAAAACTACCCTTCCACAGGATCTGTAGCCGAGCAAGTTGGTTCGGCCCAACCGTGCCGTGTTTCAGGTTTGTCCATTGGACACGTGTCTGACCAGACGAACTACATGGAGTGGAAATACTGTATATGAATATTTCAAAAAAAAATATGAAAATTCTAGTCGTTGTGCATAGGAACTGTCTATAAATATTATAAATAATTTCAAAATAAACATTTTGCGCATGGATTTTATGTCCTAGTGGAGCAGAATCCGTAAACCAACAATTAAAGTTTTGCAAATACACGTAGTGACAATCTTCTACATTTTGTTTTGGCATAACCATTGTAATGCTGAATCATAAATTCCTCTGTCGGCAGAGGAATATGTTGGAAAAAGATTGCAAGCGATGTCCAAAACGTTTAGTTTGTGCGTGATGTTGTCTCCGATGGGCACCTTCAAATTGCCACACGACTCGCACCGGTCCGATCCGGGTCCCCTGCATCCCTTGCAATCGGAAGAGCACCTTATGCACGTCTTCGCTGCATAGTCTGTGTAGTACTCATTGGGGCACCGGTCCTCGCACTGCTCCTTGGACCGGAATTGGGCGCATTCGTTACATACTGACAGGTGGATCCCATAACCCATGCAGTTCTTGCACCTCGGGTGGCATTGCCGATAGAGAGATGAGAAATTACCGATTTCAAAGACTTCGTGGCTCCTGTCACGTTGACCAATTCGGAGAAGTATCCTTCCTCGCACGGCTCGTCGGTTTTTAGGTAACAACCCTGCGCATCCTGTTGCCAAATTATCAAACACCAAGATATACGACAAAACTAAGCACAAACAAAAATATGTGCAACTAATTTGGTTAGCGCGAACATGTAAAACTAATTATATTTGAACGGACCAGGCCGGACTATACAACATCTTTGAAGAAAGTGACCATTCTTCAAAAAATTTAATGAATGTCACTTTAAAAAAGAAATACAAAAGGGGGGTTGCGACACAAAACTTACAGCTTGGTTAGGGTTATTGTATCCAACGATCCCTTTGTCCCAAGTGTCGCATCCTCCAGACCCAAGGAAGTCTCCCGGCCCAGTGCAGCCAGCCATGCATGTCTCATTGCACTGTACACAGTCGCCGTTCACTTCGTACGTCATTGAGGGGCAACTGGCGACACAGTCCCGTCTGTATTTGACGCGCTTGCATTTCACGCAATTCCCTGGGCCCTGCAAGTTTTCCAATCACATGTGCTCGTTCTTTATGTTAATTTATTGCCGAGCCTATTAATCGCAATCTACCAGTTTGCTAAACAATTTGTCGTACCGGTCCGGTGCAATTGCCATCGCATTCCTCGTTGCATTTCGCGCACGTGTGATCGCCCGATTGGTAGATCCTGATAAGCAAGTTGGACATTACTGTAGCTGCAGCCAGGGAAACTACATATTCTAGACGATGATTTCAATTACCCTGGGTAAGAACAGCTATCCACGCACGTGCCCTCCAGAGAGAACCCGTTGCATGACAAACACTCATCGACACCGGGTCCCCAGCAACCATCCCCTGAGCACTCCTCGTGACATACCATGTTGTCGTCAACTACATACCAAAATATGTAGTAAGACATGCCGCCTGTATAATACGGCAATAACCTCAGATGGTAACTGACTTACAACACGCATCATCGGGCCTGTTCATTTCCACTCTAATATTCCAGTTGATCTCCACTAAATTATCGTAGTCCCGCCACCGGAATTTCACCCAGTTGATCTCCTCAGCGAAGCACAGGTTTTTGTTTTCATAGATGAATATCACACCCGATATTCTTTTCAGAGAGCGCAACCCGAGAGACTTCAACGAAGTCCCTGAGATGTACACACCTGACAGACCCCTGTGACATTGTAAACCAGAGAATGTGGGCAACAAATAACAAGAATACATAGCAAATAAGAAAAATTTCACTTGAGCCTACTCCATTTCTCCGATCATCTGCAGGTTCCTGAAGTAATGAAGGTCCGTGAAATCGGGATGAGAAGCAGTTACGGACAATGAGCCAGTAATTTCCTTAACAGTGCTGAACACCTCCAGTTCGCTAGGGTTCATCTTTGGAATTGACCTTCCACTGCCAGACACGGATGATAAAATTTTAAATTTCCCATCAATTTATGTAGAATATGCACGATACTTGATGATACCCAGTGAACGTCTCTTTCCCTATATTCAGGTGTCCGTTGATTTCTGTGCAATCCTTGAAGCTGCCAATGTTGCTGCTGTCCACTTTGTTGCCTTTACAGACTGTTCATAAATGAAAACGATATTCTATTTGTAACATGTCCGTACGTCTGCACATTCTTACACTATACTTCAAATAATTGTATAAATGCCAAACAAGATAGTGAAAATTATATCAAAATTAATAGCAACTGTGTAACTAACCGATGCAATTTCACGGCAGATGAACTTGTTGCCTCTCAAAACACGTAAAATGGATGAAACAAAGATGGCGTCCGCATTCTTACAAATCTCGTATTTTGTTTCATTCTCATTACAAGTAATATTATACTGCCCTGTCTTCTGTACGATATTAATTACTTTACGATAAAACGAAAAACCCCTTCTAGTGTTTGAAAAGTCCCATGGAACAAAAAGGCGGCCGCTTTTTAACAAAATAAATCAGTTGTTTTGTTTACCTCTATCTGAGATGGAAAACTTGCACGTCAACAGAAGAACAGTAAACCTTATTAAGTTCTTACTTTCCATGTTTCAAGTGACACCAAACTTGTGATTACTTGAATTTACTAGATTATGGACTGGATATTCGTAGGTACTATACAGTAGAGTCCCTGTTATCCGATCCTGCGCGTCAGCGCGATATCACCGCGGTTAAACCGGGAAATACTCGGATAATTAAGCCAAACGTTATTGAGTGAAGAGTCTTGGTTTTATTGCCATGCCAAACAACGGATTAAGTTGATCTCTAGGCTGCACAATGGAAATTTCTTTTTACGTGTATAGTGACTGCGTAAAGTACACTAACGCATAGTGCGTAGCATACGGGGTGGGCATAAATTTAAGGCCACATTATAAACTCTAAGAAAAAAATTAAGTTTTATATAACACGGCTCAAACAATGAAACTAAAAAATAAGGACTGAAAAAGTTGGACAAAAATCAGAAACGTCTATCCATTAGGCATTCTGAAATAAGAAATATTGAATTGCACCAGGTTTTGTGAGTTATATAATGTGAGCATTATGCGCACATCACCACTAGGTGGCAACACCTGACACCGACATTTTTGCCTTCACGAGTCATCAGGGGGCAACCGAACTCGCACCGAACCTCCTTTGTCCTCCGGTGCAAGCGGGTCCAATGGGAAAGAGTATAAAAAGGAGAGACAGCCAAGAAAGAGTGGAGACCATGGGCACACTTATCCAAGCTTATGTCCAGTGGAGACGCCATTTTAAGAATCTATCAGTTTACGTTAACATTGTTGATATTCGCAGTTTTGATAATGAAACTTGTAAAAGCTGTAAACCCCAGCTCAGTTGTTTATTAAAAACGATTTTAGCCAAAGTCACCGTACCACAATCAGTCTCGTCGCGTCGGACAGATCAAACCAAGATGGCGACCGGAAGTACTGACGAAACCGTTCTTGATATTAGTTGGGTAGCGGTTTTCATGTTCAGTTCGGTTTCTGTTTTTATTTAAGTTGCACTATTGCAAACAAGTTCGAAAGGCATCCTTTCATGGAATTTTTCAGTTCGTTCAGTTTTTGAGACACAACTTTCAACTTTTTCATTTCCTGCGATATAGCATAATATTGGGTGTATTCGGCAATTCATCCTGTCGCCAGGAATCTTGAGCTTTGACCAGAAAAGTTGTCCGGCAATCCATATGGGCCTCAGTAATCAGAACAGGTTTTTCGTTCGGCAAATCAAATTGCTGAGGAGTGACGTCATTTTTGCCGACAGCCGTGCCAGACGCCCTTTCCTTCCTGGCTCGCCTCAGAAAAAATATGGCGGCCACCGTGGAATGTTCGGTCGAATACGAAGGTTCGCAACATGCCATCACAACTGCATGACGCGTAATCCGCCATTTTGAATCCAGCCGTAACAGAAATTTGTGGTCGGCAAACCGGATAAATTAGCGCCAGAAATGGCCCAGAAACGACGTCACACGTTCTGGTGACCCACACAGCCAGCATGCAGCCAGTATGAATTGCCGAATACGCCCATTAGAATCTGTTGTGTTTTGCACACGAAGTAATGGACAACCTGCTTGTTTGCTTGCTGGCCAGGAACTGCCCAGAATCTTGTGTAGTCTCAGTATTTATTGCCAATTTACAAGATCATTTGATGTCACATGATGAATGGCTACAACACAGCAAAAGAGCAATCGGGTTGCATAACAAGTTTTAAACAAAGGAAACAAGTCGACTTACAAAATAGACTTATTGCAACATTAAAGAATCCATAGCTTTGCAGAATCTATTGCAAGATTTAAGTGATTATTGTAAAGAGAAAAAGGACAATTCCTTTTAGACGCTTCACTTATTCCTGTGCGCGAAAGGCACCGTAGTGAGGTCACAAAACGGGGCTTGAATTGCACAAGGTTAGAATGGTTTCATGTAGCTTCATAACAGTCCAGTAAAGGGTATGTAATAACGGACGTTTCACTTCTGCGTCATATCTGAAACAATTTCATCGAACTTAAAGGTTATGGACAAATGCCTCCATAGGACAACTTATTAACACAATCTACTGACAGCAACGAGATGTTACAGAAATTAGTCATCAACACGAATACTTACGTTTGCTGAAATCGATACTTTTAATCTGTTCAATAGTTAATTCCTTTCCGAGTTGTTTCAAAGCATCGAATAGATCTCGCAGAGTGCATTTCGGATTAGATTGACGCCAACTAAGAAGCATTTGATGCGCACATTCCCTGTATTTTTGCTGGCATGTTGATTTCAGTTCCTCCAGTTGATTATTGGCCATTTTCAGATTCCGCCCAACTCCAATCCAGTCCTCATTAGCCAAATATTCTGATATACTCCACACAACAGAATCCACCCACTGGCCAACGGGGAGTTTTGCAGCCGTAAATTGGGGCTTGGGATCTCCTCCTGAGTTACCTATCAGAAATGCATTTCATTTGACATTGCAATATTTACTATGTGCTGCAGCAGCATTTAAGTGATTCACACAATTTGCATTCCCAATGGTTATTAACTTGAAAAAGCAAGCCTCGCAGTTTGTGGAATATAACCCAAACAGCTAGGGTTTGTACCTTGTGGTCTATCCGCTGTCAGGTCATTGCTGAAAACGAACTCATACAGATGGAAAACAGGGGATGGCATAAAGATACCCTCTTCGTTGAAGGGCTCTTTCAGGTTTACTATCGGCCCCTTCGCCTTGTCTACTTCTGCCAATGAGAAAACGAATTGCAGTCAATGATACCGGTAATGCTACCATGCATGGGAAGGATCAAAGGGATTACGTTCATCGGCTGCGCACACAGGGTGATGGTCACCAAGTGCCCTGTAGCCCAGCAGGATGTTTTTGCTACACAGTTCATCATCTTTGAAGATACTCAACCGCTCACTATTCGGCTCCACGTCTGCTGTTTTCAAGGGATCGCTCTCCTCCTGCCCAACCATTCCCTGTAAAAGCCAAGCAGAAATTACGCAAAGCTCTTTCAAACTTGCAGAAATATCAACTTACCATTGTCATCTTGACAGTATTCTCTCTCAGACAGGTCCTTTGCCAACATTGGTAGCAATATGCAGCTGCAGATATGCCGATGACAAATATGCAGGCCACGACTCCCCCAACTATGTCTGGCATATTGGTTCTGTGCATGAAACAAATTATCCTGGAACAACTCGCGAAGTGAGAATTGCCTTTTCACGCGGCAAGAACTATAGAACCGAAACTTACTCTTCCACAGGATCCTTAACCGAGCAGTACGGTCTGCCCTTATCGAGCCGTATGTGTGGCTTGTCCTCGGGACACGTGTCCGAGCAGTTGAACTACACGGGGTGGGAAACCATTCAAGGTTTTCATTTGATTCAGGTAGGTAATAGTTTGGAAGCAATGCCCACGATGGCTACCTCGTGAGTGATGTCGTCTCCGAGGGGCACCTTCAGATTGCGACACGACTCGCACTGGTCCGATCCGGGTCCCCTGCATCCCTTGCAATCGGAGGAGCATCGGATGCACCTCATCGTATGATAGTCTGTGTAGTAGTCGATGGGACACTGGTCCTCGCACTTCTCCTCGGACCGAAATTTAACGCATTCATCGCATACCGACACGCTGAACCCATAACCCGTGCACTTCCTGCACCGCTCATGACATTTTGCACATGTCTTATCGCCTGATCGGTAGACCCTGATAAGCAAGTTGTACATTACTCTAGCTGGGAAAGTGATGTATTCTAGACGATGATTTCAATTACCCTGGGTAAGAACAGCTTTCTAGACACGTGCCCTCCGGAGAGAACCCGTTGCATGACAAACACTCATCGACACCGGGTCCCCAGCAAACATCTTTTGAGCACTTCTCGTGACAGACCATGTTATCGGCAACTGCATATAGATATATTAAGACATGCCGCCTGTAATACGGCAATAATCTTGAATGGTAACCAACGGCAAGCGTCTTTGTGCCTGTTGTCTTCCACTCGGATGTCCGAGTTGTTCAGCGACTCGTGCCAGCTGATTCGCACTAAAATATCAAACTTGCTCCAGTTGATCTCCTCAGCGAAGCACAGATAATTGTTTCTACTCATGTATATTTCACCTGATGTTCGTTTCAGGGAGCGCAACCCGACAGACTCCGCCGAAGTCCCGACAATGTGCACATCTGACTGATACCTGCGACATTATAAAAACCAGAACAAGCGTGAACAACCAATGACAATGCTAGCAACTATGAAATCTGTCACTTAAGCCTACTCCATTTCTCCAATCATCTGCAGGCTCCTGAAGTAACAAAGGTCCGTGAAGTCGGAATGAGAAGCCGTTCCATTCAATACGCCAGTTGAATCCTTATTAGTGCTGAACACCTCCAGCTTACCAGGATCCATCTTTGAGATTTCCTTATCGCTGCCAGACACGGATTATAAAAGTTTAAACGTCAAATAAAAATCCCCTTGTTAAAGCAATTTTGAAATCTTATAAATTTCCTAGGAAATCCAAGACTACCCAGTGAACGTCACATTCTCTATATTCAGGTGTCCATCGATTTCCGTGCAATTCTTGAAGCTGCCATTGTTCTTGCTGTCCACTTTGTCGCCATTACAGACTGTTCATAAATGAAAACGATTTTCTACGCTGTAGCGTGCTTATGATTTGAAGAGATTAAATACAACTAGTCACAATTGTATACTGCATCAAATCAACTGTGCAACTAAATTATACATTTTACAACAGACCCTATTGAATTTCAAAAGTACTCCTCTCAAAACACGTAATATGTAGAAACAAAGATGGCGGCCGTATTTTAAAAATCTCGTATTTTGCTAATTATTGATAATTATATTGAGAAATTCTATATTGCACTGTCATCCTAGACACATTACTTTCAGATAAAATGAATGGACCTTTCTAGTACTATTAGAAAGTTCCCATGGAACAAGATGGCGGCCGTATTTTATAAAATAAATCTATTGTCTTTGTTACCTTTCCCTGGGATGGAAGACGCGAATGTGAACAGAAGCAGAAAGAGAACAAAGAACTCCTTTACAAATCCTATTAGCCTCATACTTTCTTTCAGTGTGTCTAGTGCAGGGCAACCGATAGAAAACTTGTGAATTGAACTGCAGCGCAGACTTGGTTTTATCGGCTGCGCGTCATGTTACGGCATGTTCAAACAGAACTTTTGTTGAACACTGCCATTGGTGGTCATGCTGGGCAAATAAAGTGGTGTTTACATTCGCATGATATCACAACTACAAACGGCCGTTTCCATAATGAAAGCGGTGAAGTGAAACCTTCGTAAAAGAAATAGCAAATAAATGGCGGCGCTAGAAGTTTCCTCCGTTTCAGATACAAACAGTTAAAAAGTTACTTTTGGTCAACAAATTTATTCCTATTTTTCAATATGCCCATGAATACCATACTTTTGCCTTAACATGAATGTCTCACGAAGAAATGTTCACATCAAGAAGATGTTGTCCATTTCCCCCAATGCAGATTTCAACGCGGGTTTAGAAGTTTCTTATAAACGTGTCCCAAAGGGCTCTACATGTATTGCAGTCTAGTGTTGAGAGTCAGTACATTGTACAAAATAGAAACGATGTTAAGGGGCACTAAAAGCAAGCAACTTAAGTCATCCTTGGGTCCTGAAGGGCAGTGAAGTGAGAAAAGTGTTAACACGATGGTCGCAGATTTGCAGAAACGACCCCACATCTGGTAAGAAACGTCCAAGAATCCACTCGAAGGTTTCACAGGAAACAACAACACAAAGGGCCATAAAGAAACCTTAGAAATGAAATAAAGCCAAAGAGCGGAGGAGGGAAAGGACACTTTGGATCCAAAACCTCCAAGAATCCACCTTTTGTTCCCATGTCTCCTTTTGCTCAGATTTCTTTGCCAGCAAACCACCTTATGCACTTTAAAATAGTTAATAAATATTGCACACTTTACGGTATAAGGTCTTTTGGCCTTCTTTATTGTGCCGTTGTTTTTACCCAATCATAAAAAAAATGAGATTTTATTAACTTTCAGGTTGAGTGCATTGCCCAAGTTCCAAACTGACTACAAAGCACTTTTGTGCACATTCAATTCAATTTATATTAATTACGATTGAATAAATGACGAATCTGCATGATTTTCTTGAATTCCATAAGCCTAGAATGGTTTCTTGTAGCCTCAAGTCCGTCCAGTAGCGGATATGTAATCGCGGACGTGTCACTTCTGCGCCATATCTGAAACAATTGCGTTGAACTTAAAAGGTTATGGACAAATGCCTCCATAGTACAACCTACTAACACGAATACTTACATTTGCTGAAATCGATCCTTTCAATCTGTTTAATAGTTGATTCCATTCGGAGTTCCCTCAAAGCATTGAACAGATCTTGCAGAGTGCAATTCGGATAGGATTCACGCCAAATACGAAGCATTTGCACTGCACATTCCCTGTAATCATGGTTGTATTTTGATTCGATTTCATCCAATCGATCATTGGGAACTGCCAGTTTCCGCCCAACTTTCATCCAATTCTTATTAGCCAAATGTTCTGCTATATTCGCCATATCTCTATCCGTCAACTCTTGTATAGTTTGGGACCACATATCCTGCCTTCCTTCCGAGTTACCTATCGGAAACCATTCATTAAATCGACTCGTACTGCCTGGTGGAGGTAGGAATTGCAGTCAATGGACGTTTTTGGCTATTCAGTTTCTATCTAGTCGACTGAGCAACAGCTAGAACAGTTGGTCGGCAATTCATGCGGGTTACCATGTCATATGAACCGGTTATGACGTCAAACGTCCAGTCGACTGGATGAATTGTCAAAAACGCACTACACTCTTGCCAAAGCTGCTTTATAAATGGGGGTGGCTTGGTCAAGTATAGAGATTAGTTGCTCCAGGTCGCGTTAGCTTCAATATCCGCCATTCCCCCCCCCCTTTTAAAACGGCTGTTGCATCAGCCTAACTTATTGCTGAGCATTGCATCAGCCACTTGGGGCCTATTTAAGCTGGGGCCACACTCCTCTCTCCTCAGTTGGCATTCACTTCTGTTCTTGAGCCATTGCTCCTCCGAGTTTATATTTTGGTTTAAGTAAATTGTGATTGTTGTGTACTAATACAATATGTTATTCAACACCCGGCCACAGGCGTATAAGGGATCATCCATAAAATACGTTCGCTAAAATCGATGAAATTTGGACCCCTCCTCCCCCTTGGTAACGAAGTTGTAACAACTTCCAACACCCCCCTGGGCGAACGTCACAAATAATATAAATG